>CM074721.1:235132527-235327527 GCA_037306005.1 Rhinophrynus dorsalis | reverse complement strand
CAAGTGATTAAAGCAGAATTGTCACCATATACAACCTCCTCCCCCCGAATCAATTCATTATACATTAATTAAACTAAAGAGGCCAGTTTCGCTTACTATCCTAATTCACTGTAGGTGAAACTGGAAGCCAAATGTTGTGCGGAGACTAGGGAGAGGGCAGTTATCTTTCCTCTATCGAAGATGATGTGCTGCGCTCTCACCACCCTTTGCCTTCCCCCTTTTCTCCAGTAGTATGTCTAAACAGCTGTCTGCAGGCAGTATCGATATGAAGGAGCAAGCCGGCTAATAAATACACTGTAAAAAGCAACATCCTGTTCTTATCAGTGCAGGACGTTGTTGTTTACTGTGCATTCATTGCCCAGCTTGCTCACATCGATGCTGCCTGCAGGCAGCTGTTTAGACAAACTACTGGAGGAAAGAGGGGAGGTGGTGGGCCAACATACATTGCCACAAGTAGTGCTGCTGTGCCGCAGACATGGTGCACACAGGATGTACTTACTGACTTTTTAAAGAAATAAATTGCAAAAAAAATAAAACTGATTTTTATTATTTTCCTTGTTTCCACTTTCACATGGGAGCAACTTGTATATGAGTGATAGTTCTTCTTTAAAGGAACAGAAAATTATGTTATAGGGGTGTTCCCTCTGACTAAACAATGGATATTCCCACTGATGGCAGCTGTTTTATTCAAACGTTAAAACTGTAAAAACTGACAGAAAGTGATGGAGCTGACACTATCACTACCAGTCACTGACCTGTCCCATACAATACAACAAAATAACTGTTAGAACACCAGTGGGGAGATGCTCTAAAGGGTGATAAGCGGCCGGGATGGTGAATGTGAGTTGATAGCATATCAACAGTATGGACTGAGATGTTTCCATCATCATACCTCTGTGAAACCGCCGCCAATCCGCCACAATCTGCCAGCATCCCATGAATCCACTATGCCTTCGACAGGTTTGATTTTGGTGTAACTAATTTGGTAATTCATTAGCATATGGAAATGCAGTTTAATGAGCCATTGTGATATTCATGTTTGTGTGTTTATATTTTAATGTGGCTGTTCGCCATATACACTAAGCTCCAATAGCAGCCTGAGGTTGGCAATGATGAGATCTTCCTATAGCTCTCTATGGAGCCAAAGGACAGTTTGCTGTCTCTGCTAAAGGGCAGAGACAGCAGCATCCCTCCCTTAAACCTTCCAGTGCCAAAGGGATGTGCATTCACAACCTTGTGAAAGAGAAAGGAGCAAAGACCACACTTTATTAAATAAGATTAAAACAGTCAGCATACAACATCCTAAACAGAATCAGAAAATATAAATATACAAGCAATAATATATAGTAGAGGAATCACAAAGATGGATTAAAAGAATGTAATTATGGCCAAGGGTCTCCTCCAAACATGAGTGTATGAGAGTGGATGTTGATTCACCAAACAGCACTGCTGGCATCTGCTCACATCCATTCCCCTCCCCAGACACTGGTATTCTGCTGAGGATGTTGGATGCTGACTGCTTTAATCTGATTTAATAAAGTGTGGTCTGGTATATAAATATGCACATACATGTGGAGTTTGTGGACTTATACAGAGATGCATTTACATCCCAGGTTTCCATAAGCAAGGCAATCTAGGCTCCCATAGCTCCACCAATGGCAACACCCCCTACTCCTCACATGTCCCTGCCCATTGTTTCCTGGCACAGAAAACACCCATGGTTAGATCTCCAATGCATTGCTCAGCATGTGTGTGTGTGTACTTGTATGAGTGTGACTGTGTACATGTGTAAGTCTGTGTGTGGGAAGCTGTGTGTGAGGGGGGATGTGTGTGTACACGTGTCGGTGTGCATGTATGTATGTGTGTGAAGGGGTCCCACCTCACATTTTGTCTCAAGGCCCAGCAGGTTCTAATCATCTCAACGCATTAAGCATATTTCCAGCACCCAAAGAGTTGAACGCGTTATGTTGATCACTACAAATTGCTGATTTTAGGTTATCTAAACAAACATAAACATGGAAAAATTCGAGGGCCAACCAATTGCCCCACTGGCACTTTTCCCAAATACCCCATTGACCTAAATGGGGATTTTAACCCCGTGACTCCTAGAGAGGTCCCCAATGCATTACATAGTTATGCACTGGAGACCTCTCAAACACTCAAGTGGTTAAACTCCCCGTTTAGGTCAATGGGAAATGTGAGAATTTGTATTCTCTCTCCATGGTCCAGAATTTCTGCTCTTTTCTGTTGTGCATATGGCCTTTTACAATGAAATTGTGCAGGAAGATATAAAGAATGCACAGTAAAACAGGTCACAATACAAACACAGTGAGACAATAGGAGACACAGAGCCAGCTTGCAAGAGTTTGCAATGTAGACTAGAGGCTTGTGGGGCAGCACAACCGTGACCCTGAAGGGAAATTAAAACACAGAAACAGAATTAATCTTGCAAAGTGTATTAAAAAAATCAATACAATAAAAAAGAGGAAGAAATAACTTTTTTTTGAGGATTCACAAGTCCAGGAAAGCAGTTTTGTATTGCATAGCATTTCACAACTATATTGATTTCACAAGAATAATGTGTTATGTAAAAAAACAAAATGCATGTACTACTAGAAAATAAAGGCTAATGTACCAAGTAGCAGTGGAGTAATATTGGAAGAAACTAGCTACACCATTTTGTTTTACAAATTAGAAAAAAACAAAAAAACATTGATTTAAAGGGCAATTATCACAGTTTACCAAGTCAGCTCCAGTGGAAGTGGGCTCAGTAATAAGCCTGCAATGCGCAGCCCTTAACACTTTGATTGCCAGAGGGATGTGCAACGCATTGCAAAGCAATGTGTTGCACAACCCCTCTGGCACTCTAAGGTTTAAACAGCTTATATCAACTTTTTGAGGGTCCACAAAACTGACCCCTAAGCTGGAACACAAACTCCTGTGTAGCATATGCTATCCCCATAGAACCCCTGGGTCGAACTTCCAAGCCCAATACAGAAGGTGGATGGGGACATGGATTACACAGCACAGCAAACAGTTGGGTGCGATTCAGCACCGATGCACTGGGGGAACGCTGGTGTTTTATCAGGGTCCACAATGCAGACTTGATAGGTCCTTACACTGGAGAGGTGACATGCCATTATGGAATTATCTCATGATAGCTGCCCTTTTCATGGGGTTTTCCACCCCTTGTATTCTAGTGATGTCTCCAATGTGAGCAATAAGGCAGTAAGATCTCCATTTAAATAAATGTTAATGTTTGCCCACATTTGGTTTGCTCCAGAATTACTTTAGGTTTGTTTTGTACATTAGCCTTAAAGGCTCTGTATGCAGCTGAACTCTAGGGTGAGATATTTGCAAGCGAGATTATAAATAAATTATGTAAGAAGGGACCTTGGAACAAGCACTGTGTTAGAGTCTATAATGGCATGGAAACAGCAAAAAAATGACCAGAGAAGAATAAGCTATCAAAAGCTGTGTAAATGACTCAGGAACTGTGCTTCTAGAGGTCACTCAGCTGCAAGAAATTATGGAAGAATTAATAAATCAATTTGCTTCAAATCATTGTCCTTTCTTGAAGTCCTAATCCTTCAAGTGTGTGTATAACAATTCCATGATACAGTTTAACACCATTGTACAGGAAGGTGCCCTTACTATGACTCTGATTATGGTTTTTTTTTTCTATATTACAAATGTCTGTTGATCTAAATGCAAATTTATTTGATAACTAGTGCATTTCATATGAATACAAATGTCATCACCAAATACTCCAACAGGATACTTTTTGGGGTAACCATATTACCCCAAAATACAGCAATATTGGGGCAAAACCACTTCCCCATATGTCAAGGACAAAGCTCAGTATCACTCAATTGCACTTAATAATAATCATCCTATGATACAACTGTTTTGGCCCTAGAAACACTTCCCTTTCTCATGTGTGTAGTGCTGTCAGGGAGTTACAGGCTGTACTTGTGAATAGAGTCAAATTAAGGAGAGGGGCCGCCTTCCTGATCATGTGCCCTGATGTACCCATCTGCCCTGATGATGTGGGTATAACTGAGCCAAAAAGGGACCCCATATTACCAGACTGACACACTGGGATTCTAGAAGTATCTCCAGATGGGCCCGCTTTCAAATATATTCTGCAGGCAGCATTGCAGGGAACTGGAGTGGGCCTCTGCCTCTCGGTCATCTGTTTCATATACAGCAGAGTGGAGCAGTTCCATCTTTACACATACTTCCACGTTACAGGTGAAATACGTGGGGTAGGGATATTGTAATGCGCCCCAAGATTTCTTATGACAGCACTGCATGGGTGCATATGCTTGTTTAATCCTTTTTCAGTAGCAGAATTGTGCACAGCTTTATGCCACTCAAAAGATTATTTTTAATTCAAAGTGGCTTGTTCAGTTAGAACTGCTAAAAAATGAAAGATGCATTAGCTTTGCTTGTTTGTTTTTATAACATTCAGGACAATTCTAATGCATGTGAAGTTATGGCACCTACAGCTGAAAAACAGATTCTCATGTAAAATGAGTGTTTGAACAAATGAGCTACCATTTCACATGAACAAACAAGTGAGGCCAATTTTACTCAGAAAACTACTATTGTTAAAATAAATATAATTATATTAATATAATGTATGTGTGTCATTACTTTCGTTGCAATAACATAAATTTCCAAAATAAAAAAGCAGAAGTTCCCCCATGTTGTAGTATTTATTAAAATATGTCTCTGTGAGACAAAATGCTAACCCTCCACCCCTATCTTTTTATAGCAAAAGTAGGTCTGGGTTTCATTGCAAGCGATAACATTGTCATTGGTTTTATGTACAGACATCAATAGCAATCTGTGAGATAAAACCAGGGAGACATTTATCAGCTGCAATGGGGCTTAGTTTCAAAGACACAAACCCTTTAAAAATAGATCAACTGGATTTAAAAATGCTATTGATGCCATTACATCTCATTAACATCAATTAATCTAGCCCAATGGTTCCTGTTAAGTTATTGAAGTATTGATTTGTTACTGACATTCTCTATATGTGTATAATTATGGAGAGGCTGCAGTCAGAAATATTTCCTGGTTGCCTGAGGGAAATATTTACATACAGAAAAGTAGTAAACACAAGCAAAATCAGGTACTTTCCACTGAAAATGGTTTATTTACAAATTGAACAATATTTCAGGGTTCAAAAATGAATTTATTAAAAAGTACATTAATTCATCTACATATACACCTTGAAGCTCCTTGTAACCAAAATAAATTAAAAAAACTGGGATAAAATATGAGGTAGTAGTGAGATATGAATAAGGCAATGAGAAGAGGCAAATGCCATAAATGTATTAAAACATAACAATGTCTATTCCTTTCATTTCAGAAGTGAAATTCTGCCTCATTTTTCCCTAATAAAAATAGTGTTTGACCTTTGAATCATTTTATAGACCAGGGATACCCAATTCTGGTCCTCAAGATCTATCAAAAATGCATGTTTTGGGGATATTCCAGCTGGAACACAGGTGGGATAATTAGTGGCTCAATCTGCCTGTGCGTATTCAGGGATATCTGTTGGTAGCTCATGAGGACCAGGTGTGGGTTGGGGTACCCTGTTTCCTGATTGGAACAATACTGCCTGTATATGCACATTGTTGGGAGCACCCAGCACGGTTGGAGACTGCTGAGAATCACAAGTAGTGGTGTTCATTTTTATATGCACATTTAGCAAAAGGCAAATACCTACACCTTGGTAAGTGTAAGTCTGCTACTCAGCAGAATTCCCAAATATACATGCTAGGGATCTCATTAGCATTCACATAAAAGCCACATTCAAAACATTTCAATTTGTTCATTATGATACGGTTAGTTACAGTTAGTTTGCCCCAGAATTGCCCCATTTTTATTTTATAGATTTGCCACATTATGTTATCTGTCTTGACTGTTGTTTTTTGGTATAGGGTTTATGGAGCTGTGTGCAAGGATGGATTTACACCTTAAGTGTTCCTAGACAAGTACCTAAAAGTGCTGTAAGCTATGCCTGTGGCCACACCCTTAACCCATACATGATTCCATCTTTATACACACACCAAATAATTTATTTGACCCAAACAGCGCTACTTAAAAAGTTAAATATAAAACTGGTAACTAAACCAGTCGCCATCAGACGAGGTGAGTCTGCAATGTTGCACACTGCATGTTGTTTTTGCTAGTTATAAAGCACCTCAGTGCAATCCTTTCATGTTTTGTTTGATCATAGAAGAGGATTGAGAGATACTCTGGACTGCACGAGATGTTTTTAAGCATGATTATATTGTGAGGATATTATTATATATTGGAGTGGGTTGAGTCTGAATTTTTTGTGGTATACTTGTTTTTTGGAGCCACCGTTTTTCGCGATAATTAGTGTTTATGTGCATTGCTCACCCCTGCGGCATTCAAAGGGTTATAATAAACTGAAACAGTACACCAAGCAGTACACAATACCCCCCTTCAACATCCCCCCCTTTAGTATGTCGACATATATTGCATATATTGCACTCCATCTGACTTTCACTTCAGGGACTGCCACTTAGTTGACGAACATGTCCGTTATTCGACACTTAACCCTTCGAGTACCAGAGAAGTAAGAAGCCATTGCTTAGCAAAGTGTTTCCTACCCCTCTGGTATTCAAAGGGTTAATGGGCTGCATACCTTGCCTGTATATGTGTGTGTTAGTATGTCGAATATATGCAGTATATGTCAACATACTAAGGGGGGGGGGTCGAAGTGGGGGGACATTGTGTAGTGCTTGGTGTACTGATTCAGTTTATTGTAATGCCACAGGGGTGAGAAATGCAAATTCCTATGGCATTCAATGCTGTCCATGGTGCTGAAAGCCTTCTCTGTTTTCTCCTTCTGGCTGGGTAGGGAAGCACAGAGAATGCTGTTCAGAATTGTTGTAGTGTTGGTGATGTGTGAGGGGAGGAGATCCCTTCCACACCGACAGCACTTCAAAAATCCTGTATGCTAATAGGGACCTTCTCCAACCCTCCCCTTCCATCCGACAATTTATGTGACTATGTCGATGTGTGTACAAATCGAGTTGTCGGAGTGATTTGAACACATCAACAATATCATACCGACACCACATCAACATTTGGTGCCTCTAGGCCCAAGTGTCTCAAACACAGGGTGCAGAAAAATGACAGCAGGTGGTCTGGACTGATAGTCAAATTTTTAAATATTTGGCTGTAGTAGAAGGCAGTTTGTTCACCGAAGGGCCGGAGAGAGGTACAAGAATGAGTGTCTGCAAGCAACAGTGAAGCATGGTTTATTGCAAGTTTGGGGCTGCATTTCTGCAAATGGAGTTGGGGATTTGGTCAGAATTAATGGTATCCTCAATGCTGAGAACTACAGGCAAATACTTCTCCATCATGCAGTACTATCAGGGAGGCATCTGCTTGTCTCCAAATGTATTATGCAGCATGACAATGACCCCAAACATACAGCCAAAGTCACTATTTTCAGTGTAAAGAAGAACAAGGAGTCCTGGAAGTGATGGTATCAACATCACTGAGTCTGTCTGAGATTACATGAAGAAAGAGAAGCAACTGAGGCTGCCTAAATCCACAGAAGAACTGTGGTTAGTTCTCCAAGATGT
Organism: Rhinophrynus dorsalis; assembly: GCA_037306005.1. NCBI lineage: Eukaryota > Metazoa > Chordata > Amphibia > Anura > Rhinophrynidae > Rhinophrynus > Rhinophrynus dorsalis. The sequence continues at coordinate 235,319,887 of CM074721.1, read as the reverse complement.
TTGGAACAACCTACCTGCCAAGTTCCTTAACAAACTGTGTGCAAGTGTACCTAGAAGAATTGATGCTGTTTTGAAGGCAAAGGGTGGTCACATCAAATATTGATTTGATTTTGATTTTTCTTCTGTTCACTCACTATGCATTTTGTTAATTGATAAGAATAAACTATTAGCATGTCTATTTTGAAAGCATTCTTACTTTACAGCATTTTTTCACACCTGCCTGAGACTTTTGCACAGTACTGTACATTGTATCTCTTAAAGGGATAGTAGTGTTTCATAATAAAAGCAGCTCTGATTAATCATCATAGTATTTGGACCTTGGAGAGTGTTATTTCAATTCTGTCACAGTTGTAGTTCAAGAGTAATTCAATGACAAAGTATCCCCCTCCCGCCCCTTTTACTGATGTAACACTGCTCAGCCAGATCAGAAGGGAGGTGCCCAGGTAGATTGCAGAGAGGGACAATCTTCAATTAAGAGAAGGGAAAAACCTGAAAAACTTGTCAAGGTGGGCAGGGCTTTCATTGTTCTAATAGCAAGAAGATTGTCCCCTGCTGTTATCTGTCTGGTCTATGGACTGCATTCCACATCTGAGAAGAGATGGCTTACACTAGGTAAAAGGGGCGGGCGGGGAAACTTTGCTTGTGAATATCTCTCAAACCATAAAGGTTTGAGAGATAAGACTTATATCGTTCATGTTTTTTTAATGTTTACAAAATAAAATAAAGATAAAACAAAGTATTACTATCCCTCTAAGCTGTTTTACACTACTGAGCACCCTCTTTTCTTTGTGTTTTGTTTTTGGATATACTCTACATACATCTTTGTGGAGAGTGGACTGAAAATGAGCAGCCCTTCATACAGCGTCCTCAGAGTCTGGGTCAGGTTATAACCCAGAAATGCCATATTAACTGTCCATCCCTTCTGCCTTTTCCCCTTCTTTTTATGTGTTTCAATAAATAAGTTTGAGCATGACCATAATTAATTAGAGTAATTAGCATACCATGCAGGGGACGGCTATAAAGTGCCACTCTGTCATCAAAGTTAAAGATGCAACTCTCAGAAACTGTTTATTTTACATGAAAATGGCTGAAAAGTCATATAAGCTAATTATTTTCTTTGTACACGTGCCTTAGGTCCCCTTTAACCCTTTGAGTTCCAGAGGGGTGCCCAATGCATTGCAAAGCAATGTGTTGGGCATCCCTCGGGCACTCAAAGGGTTAAATATAAAATGCTGAATTTATATTGCTACTGAGAAAATCTTTAGCCAGCTAAGAAGCTGAGTTATATTTTGTTTCAAAACCTGAAGAAGTGTGACAGGAGACATGCTTCAGGGCAGAAATTAAGGTAGACATATTGATAAGCTGATTGGCTGATCAATTAGCTGATAATTCTAAACTGAAAAGCAAAACATCTGCCATAGAATTCCCAATTAGTTAACTGGAATTTATGTTTATATACAGTGATGTATTATTCAGGATAAGATTGATATATGTGCAATATATAATACAGCTGTAAATTCATGTATGATGACTTCAGTGCTGCAGGTAATTTCACTGGATTTTATCTCACTAATTCCTATTGTAATCTATTGCAAAGGTGTGAAATAAAATCAGTGATAAATATTTTACCATCAGAGGATTCCAACTTACAGTGTACTATTCTACTTCATAAACTGCAGGTTCAGGTTACAGAAATGATTTGCTCATTATGATACAGATGCCTCGATCCACAACTACACTTAAGTCTCCCTCCCCAATCACTTATGTCTTACTTAGTTGGAAGGCAAGATTGAACATTTTTTTGACAAACTATGCAACAAAAAACTCAATATGGTAAAATTACAATATGTTAGCAAGTAGGTATCATAAGTATGGATGAGCAAAAAGATTACGTACGTTTTCTTACAGAACAAGCTGTTTCACAATACCCGAATCATGTCTTGTGTAATGGAGGTCTTAAATTTCATATTGCTTTTTTAAGCAACCAGAAAGAAGAAAGTGATCAATGATGTCCATTATAAAACAAAACTTCAGTCATCTCATATGTCCATCATTCATGTTCCTGTCTTGGTCACTCATTTGAGTAAGGTAGAACAACTTGTTTGGGCAGTTGTAGGTCTGCTGGATATCTCTTTCCCTCCATTTCTTTCTCCAATTTCCTGCTCTTTCCATAATTCTCTTTCCCTTTTCTCTCACCTGTGCTTTCAGCCATTTTCTAAGGTGCTCCCTCCTCTCTCCCTCTCACTCTCAACTCACCAGCCTGCTCTCCTTCCTGGACTTTTTTTCTTTCCCAGTCTCCTCTCACTTTAAAGGGACAGTAATGTTTCAAAGTAAATGCAGCTCCATTTAATCTTCATAGTATTTGGGCCATGGAGAGTGTTATTTCAGTGCTGTCAGAGTTGTAGTTCAAGAGTAATTGAATGATAAAGTATCCCCTTCCTGCCCCTTTTACTTAGTGTAAGCCATTTCCCCACAGATGTAGAATCTGGTCTTGAGACCAGACAGCTCACAGCAAAGCACAATGTTCTTTCAGTTAGAAAAAGAAAATCCCTGCCCCCCTTGACAGGTTTTTCAGGCTTTTCCATTATGCTAATTGAAGATTGTCCCTCTCTGCTATCCATCCAGATAGTCTTGCTGCTCTGAGGTGAGCACTGTTACATCAGTAAAAGGGGAGGGAGGGGGATACTTTATCATTCAATTACTCTTGAACTACAACTCTGACAGTATTGAAATAACACTCTCTATGGCCCAAATACCATGAAGATTAACTGGAGCTGCTTTTATATTGAAACATTACTATCCCTTCAACACACCTCAGCCCACTCTGCTTTCCAGCATCCCCTTGCTTTCACCCCTCTCGCTTACTCCCCTATTTTTTCTCCCTTACCCTACCCCCCTTCCCTCTGCAATTTATTCAAGATCAATCATATATTTTCTCCTGCTCCTCCAAAATGATTCATGGACATTTCATTTACCTCTAATTATAGTTAGAAATGTATTCTATACAGATTCACTATAAAGCAATCATTATGAAGTACTGCAGGCTTATCAGTACCTTTAGTTTTAAGATGTTTTGCTATGCTGATCTTTATTTTTTTCTGATATATAGACAAATTTAATGGCTGAATCAAAGTGTTGTTTGTGTTTTTCTACGCATAGGACAGAACATTACAGCAGAAATAGTAGAGTAGAATACTAACATAATCTTAACTGAATATATTTGTAATGCATGTGTCAGACAGTATTAGCAGAAATCACTGAAGAAGTCAATAACATTATAAGATTTCCAAGTAAGCTACACAGCCGATGTCTGTACATAATGTAAACAATTAACTGCATCCAACCATGGAACCTAAAGACCACAAGCCCATATTTATAAAAGAACACTGGATTTATTCTGGAGTAAACCAACTGCAACAAACTGGATAAATAACAATTCTAAAATTCCTATGCATTTGAATAGAGCTTTTTAACCCCTTGAATGTGAGAGAGTTCTACAATGCATTGTTTTACAAAGCGTTAGAGAACTATCTATCATTCAAGGGGTTAAAAGCCCAATTTAATTTAACAGGAAGGTTTATTGTCCCCTGTTGTGCAGTTTACTCCAGAAAAAATCCAGTTTGCTTTTATAAATGTGGGCCACAGCATACCTCCCAAGTGTCCCTCTTTAGGAGGGACAGTCCATCTTTAGGAGGGACAGTCCCTCTTTGAGACACAAATCCCTCTGTCCATCTTTTCTACCCTTTTGTCCCTCTTTTTAGGAGTAGTGCGTATTACATTGCTCCACAGCAATATGACTCATGAAAATGTGTTATTAATCATTAGTATATGTGTATATAAAATAATCTGCGTAACTAAAATGATTTGGGCTTTCTCTAAATCATTTATCAGTTACACAAAGAGGTGCCAGTAAGTCAAGAAATAACCTAAAAATTCTTGTCAATGCCTCGCCCACCAGCCACGCCCCCAGAAACACCACCTTAAACAGAAGTGTCCCTCTTTGGCCATTTGAAATGCTGGGAGGTATGCCACAGGGCCAGGTTTCCAAGCAAAGTAGAGCAATTCTGGGACAAACAAACTGGACCATAGGCAGAAAATAAGCATTCCCAGTGCTTTGCAATGCTCTGGAGATCTCTTTAGCTTTGAAGGTTAAAGGGATAGTAATACTTGAAAATAATTGTATTTTATATTGTAGTCCTTAAAAAAACATGAAAAAAAACCTTCCAAACCTTTATGGTTTGGAAGATATTCACTTGTAAAATATAGCAAAATTCTCTTTTCCTGGCAGTTTCAGCCAAGTCTGCCATCTAGTGGACAGATTTGGAATTCGGTCCACAGAGCAACCGGCAGCTCTTTAGCAGTGCCGAGATCACGATCTTTGAAAAGAACTACTTAATTGGAACTATCTACAAAGTGTGCCTGGCTTGAAAGCACACTTTGTAGACAATTCCAATTAAGAAATTCTTTTTAAAGATGGTGATCTCAGCACTTCTGGAGAGGCACAACCAGTTCCGGGACCGGATTCCAAATCTGAAGGGTGGAGCAATGACGTCACTCCAGGGGAAACTTTACTTCTGAATATCTCCCAAACCATAAAGGTTTGGGAGATAAGACTTATATCATTTTTCATGTTTTTTAAAGGGCTACAATATAAAATAAACTTATTTTCAAGTATTACTATCCCTTTAAAGGGATAGTAATGTTTCACAATAAAAGCAGCTCCAGTTAATCTTCTTAGTTTTGGGCCATGGAGAGTGTTATTTCAATACTGTCAGAGTTGTAGTTCAAGAGTAACTAAATGATAAAGTATCCCCCTCTCACCCCTTTTACTGATGTAACACTGCTCACCTCAGAGCAGCAAGATGGTTTCCAGGTGGACTGCAGAGAGGGACAATCTTCAATTAGCATAAGGGAAAAAACTGTCAAGGGGGCAGGGTTCTCATTGTTCTCACAATAAGAAGAATGTTCCTTGCTGTGAGCTGTCTGGTCTCAAAAACTAGATTCCACATATGAGAGAAGGTGACTTACACTAGGTAAAAGGGGCAGGAGGGGGATACTTTATCATTCAATTACTCTTGAACTACAACTCTGACAGTATTGAAATAATACTCTCTATGGCTCAAATACTATGAAGATTAATTGGAGCTGCTGTTTTTGTGACACTTTACTATCCCTTTAAGTGACCCATTTAAATCAATGGAAATTTGAAGAGTGTGTATTTTTTTTTCTCTGTGGCACAATTGGTTTGCCTCCGAATTGCTTCACTTGGGCCTTTATGCATGTGGTCCACAATATTATAAGAAGTCATCGCCAGTACTCTGCACAAAAAAAAAATTGTACAGTGTTTGTTATTACCGGGTTGTTTCAATTTAAAATGTTATCTGCAAAGGCTGGAGTCAAATTACCTTAACACCTTAAGTACCACACAGCCAGCAGTTAAGGACCACAGGGCATTTTTTTTCGCTAATGGATTCAGAGCTCCCCGAACATCATGCAGCTGCACAGGGGCCCTTAATTCCATGACATGCCAGGACCGTCACTGGTCCTTAAGTGCAGGACAGCCACAACTGTCCTGTCACGTCATTGGTCCTTAAGGGGTTAATGTTTAGGAGCCCCTGAGCACATTACTTACATATTTAACTTAGTCACAATTATGTATTTAACCCTTTAAGGAACAGAGGGGTGTTCAACACATTGCTTCTCAAAGCATTGCATACCCTTCTGGTCCTTAAATGTTTAACTCCTTGTGTTCTGGAAATGTCCTCAATGTGTTTAGAAGCAATGTTTTGGAGGTGTCTCTAGTATACAGTGGGATATGTGAAAACAGCCCACTGATGCATGCCGATGATATTTTCCTCTCGGTGACTGAAGGTAGTAAAGTTTCCTTAATTTACTAGTGTTAACAAGATGCTAAACAGGTTTGTGGCAAGGGATCTGGTATCCATGGAAGAATGTAAGACAAGCTTGAAGGAAAATGGAGGGAGGCATTCTGAAGGATAGGAAATGTCCTTACTCCTTAATTGTACATTTCCCTCTAGAATATGAGAGTTCAACAGAAATGTGTTGAATAAATTTTGAATATAATTCAGATACATTTAAAATGTATGAAACAAAAACTAAAAAAGCTAAAGTGCACTAAAGTATTCACACACAGAGAGTGGCTCGCAAATGTCAATTACCTCATAATGCAGCCATTCTGGCTGTAATTCACATTGACATGATGAGTCTTTATGGTCAGGGTGGCACATTAAGAGAGAGTGCAGTTCTGTAAATTACCATTGTATACTTTACCAATACACTCCTATTCAGGGACAAAGATTTTGAAATATGCAAGAAAAAAAAACATAGAAAAAGTAAAATAGACAAAATATATTGGAAAAACAGAGTTGCCAAGCTTTTTTCCTCAAGGATCAAACTGCAAAAAGAACAATGAATTGAGGGCCACATTCTGCTAGATAAAGTAATGGAATTATAGATAAGCATCAGAAAAATCACATGCTATTACATGCAATCCATAGCTTTAAGGGATAAGTAACAACTCTCAATAATAACTCCCACCTTAAAGGGATAGTAATACTTAGATATTACCAATCTCCATATTGTAGCCATGTTAAAAAGAATGTAATTGTCCCCATAAAGGTTTGAGAGAAAACCATAAGCAAAGTTCCCCCCTCCCTCCCCCTTCCCTGAAGTCAGCGTTGTACTGACTGCAGGGGAAATCTGTCGTACGACAGACTTGCGGCTCTGCAGCTGACCCGAGATCACGTTAGTGAAAAATAATTATTTCACGGAAACGGTCTTCTACGTGTGCTTGGTTTGCAGTTTCAATGAAATAATTCTTTTTTACTAACGCGATCTCGGCTCAGCTGCACAGCCGCCTGATGAAAATCAGATCGGATATCCCTGCAGTCAGTACAACGCTGACTTCAGGGAAGGGGGAGGGAGGGGGGATCTTTGCATTTGGTTATCTCTCAAACCATAAAGGTCTGAGAGATGACACTGGGGACAATTACATTCTTTTTAACATAGCTACAATATGGGGATTAGTAATATTTAAGTATTACTATCCCTTTAACTTTTTATACCCATAAAATCCTAATGACCCTAGAAAATGTACTTTTATCCAAGTCAGTGCTGAATGTCATATTCATGGAGGCAGACATAACAGTTGAAAGCAGGACCAGAGGACATAAACACCTCCCAACGCACATAGTAATCTTAACACTTTAAGTAGCAGCAGGAGGTATCCTTTGTAAATATCACCCTCTACTTAGCGAGCATTAAAACGGGCAAGGCGACAAGGGAGATAATTTCATGTTTCCATTGTGATTGTCACACCCTGCTGACTACTACTGCCATACATCCCCAAGGACTGTGTTTAGAGACAGACACCCCACACAGGGATAAATAAGGGGTTACATTAGCAAGCAGTATTTGGGACCTGTGTCGCACACCTTGGACCAAACTATTTTACAGATCGAAGAAGCAGCTTCATACCCGTCTGACCTGCCTTCTTGTCAATAACAGAACCCAGAAAACACTTACACACAGTCTGCCATCCATTACTCCTTGATAATGTAATCCCTTATTTATCCCTGTGTGGGGCATCTATCTACACATGCATTCCTCTGGGATGTATGGCAGTAGTAGTCAGCAGGGTGCGACAATCAAAACTGCGACAAGAGAATATCTCCCTTTTCATGCGGGCGATATTTCATGGTGCAGGCGACATTCCGATCTCAACGTTTTGAAGCTCACTAAGTAGAGGGCAATGTTTCTAAAGTAAATTGCATTGGGATATCCAACGCATTACTTCACAATGTGTTGAATACCCTTATAGTCCTTATAGGGTTATGTAGGCTCATGCACTCTTCCCAATTTAGTGTGAAATAACTGCCAGCAAATGTCATGTCTGCCTCCATAGAGATAACATCCACAACTGACTTAAAATGTTATCACTTGAACAAAAATACAAGGGCAAAATTCATAGATGACATTAGGATTTGCTGGCCATGGTAAGGTAAGTGGGGTGGGTAATTTATTAAGAGAATGAAACAAAATAGGTTATCACAAGCAGTAAAGATAGCAACAGTAATCCAAAACAAACCGCAGAGGTCATGAGTCGGAGAGGTGTCAGATATGTATCCCAAAAGAAAAGAAATCAAGGACTAGGACAGGTGGGAAGCAACAGACGAAAAAGGTGCACAAGTATCTCTAGGAGAGAAGACAGAGAAACCCCAGCCTCACCCCAGATGATGTTAGGGAGCAAGTCCCCCGACCCAGACATCCCAAATATTATGGAACGTCCACATTGTATCTGAAAGGCTATATGTCATCTCTTCATTCATCAAGTTTGAATCTACTTTATCTACCACCATTGCCCAGGAGGGGACAGACGTGCATTTCCACATCTGTACCAAACAGATCCTAGCCACAGATAGAACAAAGTCTATCAAGCATTGGGTCGTCCTGATTTTTAAAGACTGGTTAAGGATTATTATGTTTTGCAGAAGATCACATTTTTATTAATTAATAGTGTTTGAATGAAGGACCAGGTTGGACATGCTTGAGTGTCGCACATGGCTGCTTGGCCTTAGTTTGGTCATCTCTATAATATAGGATAGACAGATGCATAATGAGTTTTTTTAGTAATTTACACTCCAAAATGTTCCAGATTTCTCAATAAATTAGGGCAGGGTTTATAAATCTGGAGCCCCTAGTTCCATCCATGACCACACACCTATCATCACATGACCACTTCTTCTCCCCGTCTCTTTCCTCCTTGTTCCCCAAGTTTAGCCTCTCCCTCTATTTCTGGTCAGCTGAGGCAGTTATACTGGGCCTTAATCCCTGCTTGCGTCTAGTGATTTGGTCGCAGTTAGTTTCTCTATAGGCACCACGGCTGAGCCTGCCCTGTCGTTGGTGGTCGTATACATTTTCACACAGGGGCTTACTAGGCTCATGGGCTGTCACTGAATTTTTTGGGGTGCCTCAGAATGTCAGTATATTCTGGTCATAACGGCAAGTTCGGTGGTATGGCCCTGGCACCCTGGGTTGTGTTAGTCTTTCCGTGGGCTGGGTGGGGATCCCCACTGTGAGTGCTCTGCGGAGGAGTGCTGTCCATCTCGGTGGGACCACTGCAGCCCACAGACAGGGGACATTCTCTGCAGCCAGTGAGGGGGGTTGGCTGCATTCTGCGCACATTACTCCATTGCCTTAGGGATGGTGGATTGATGGGTGTTCCAATCAGTGTCTTGCATGGACCACCCAGGCAAGGGTTCCAGGACAGCATCTGGGGGGAGCTCAGCTCCCATATTAGACTGCGGTTTCATCTGGATGGGGAAGCACAGAGAAAGCATTTGAGGGTTTCAGCCGCAGCATTGGTTTGGTCTCCTTGGGCTCGTAATGCGTTGCAGGTTTTGTTAGCTGGACTGCATCTGAGGTCCAGGCTTACTGGGGCATTGCAGATGGGGTGGCAACCTGTCTGGCATACACCAGTCCTTCCTGAAGTGGATGGCATGATCCTAAAATCATCAATGTTAGTATACAAAAACCAAAAAGCATAAAGGCAATAAAAAATTAAAACAATAGATCACTCAACGAGTTTCATGGTGCTATAAGCCACTTACTCAGGAGCAAAAAACTGTACCGCCACAAAATGCGTTGATGATTATCATTATTGTTTAAATTTTTTATTGCCCTTGTGCTTTTTGGTTCTTGTATACTAACACTGATGATTTTAGTTTGTACATTTTTGATTAGTAAATAGAGCTTGTTAATGCTAATAAAAGCTTTTGTTTTTTAAGTCAGTTCACCTGTATCTGTGGATTATTTGGTCCTTTTAAAGTACAGGAAGTTAGTGCCAGTTCACGTTGGGTGGTAGAGGGTTAATGTGGTTGGCATCTTGGGGTTGAGATCTCTAAGGTGAGACCACAGGAATAGTGACCGGAGGCCTAAGAAGACTGGAGGACAAAAATACCGATCCTGAGGTATATATTGGGAAGGTGATATATTCGTAGAGGCGGACTAATAGCCTCTAGAAAATGTGAGTACCAAATTAATACCAGTACAATGGTGAAAGGTGACAGCTCAAGAGTAAGATTACTAAGTTACTGCACTTAGAGGATCTTCTGCACAGGCTGTTCTTTTTATTTGTATCTATAGATGGTGATTAGTGGGGTATCCAAAACTGCATCAGACGAGCTGTGGAGATAACATCTGAGGACTGTGTGTTTCTTATAGATAATATTGGTGTATGTAGACATCTCTAAAAATTATGGACTTTTAATTGTTTTATTTGAAGTTCAATGGTTTTATTTGTCACTTTTTGTGTATACACTGAATCTTGATTCGGGGAAGGAGAGTGTGAGTAAACTTTTTTGGGCTATGAATAAGTAAGAGGCGAGCCTCTAGGGTGTTTGATAATATTCAGGCACTGTCAAGGTTTTGCTGAGCTGCTCCGATTCTACCTATTGATTCTGCTGTCTGAGCTAATCTATCCAATGCTGCTGCCTTCTTAGTTTCTGGCTCAGGCTGAATCAGCTGACCCCTCTGATTACTCACCTGACTGCTATCAGCCAACCCTATCAGGGTATTTATAGCAGCTTGGCTCACTTCCCCATTGTCCTTGTGTTTGTTTGCTGACCTGTTGCTGCTGTGGTTTTTCCTGCACTCCTGTTTGCTGTGTTCCAGACCCTTGGCTTGTTCCAGACTTCGTTGACTTCTGTGCTTCTGACCTCTGGCTTGTTCCTGACATTGCGGACTTCTGTGCTCCTGACTCCGGCTTGGCTGATTACCTGTCCTGGTTCCTAACCCTGGCTTGTCATTTAGTTTATGCTCCTGATCACGATTCTGTTTTGTGTCCTGTCTGGTTCCTGGCACCCAACAGGCACATACATGCTTGTTGGTGGTTTTGCCTTGGGTCACAGCTTTGGGGCTAGTGAGAGCTTATCCATAGTTGGAAAGGTGTACTTGGGGTTTACCACCAGCAGTTCCTATACTTAATATTTGTTAGAGCTGTGTTTCTACCCACTGACCAGCAGCTACTGCTGCAGGTGGTGTTGGATTGTGGATCAACTCTGCATGCTGCTTGCTTGCCAGCTTTTTCCTGCTGTCTCCCCCCACTGGTGTGATTGCCCTGTGCCTGAGAGGATATGAGCTTTGGTAATTGGTCACTTGTGGTTTGTTCTGGATGGTTCCAGTATCCTTGTCACCATATACGGCTTGGCTACGGGTGCCATTGCGGTAGCAGTGAGTCACACAGGTCTGGCCTTCCTGGGGGCCAGGCTCCCTTGTGGCATCATTCACAGCTGGGGAAGCAAACTGTGGTGTGTTTGCGTGCTACATGATGTTGCTGGTGAGGGCACGGTCATAGCGTGACGTTAGGACACGTGAACAATGGCGATCAAGTGGCGTACAGTTGAGTTTCTGGTGGAGCGTTGAGATGGTTCTGCTTCCTTGTCCCACTCCTAGTGGGTTGTCCACTGCAAAAATTGAGGTGGTGGATTTTATCCTCGGGCAGAAGCCCTTTGGGAGGTTCCCCGGACTTAGGTCATTGGTTGGTAACGTTACCCATTAAAGATAATGTGAATGGCCAGTGGGGTTATTCCTTGGGAGTCAGCTGTAAGTGCTGAAGAATGGTGGAGTCAGCTGTAAGTGTTGAAGAATGTTGGGGTCAGCAGTAGTGCTGAAGAAGGTGGTGATTCTAGCATGAGCCAGTGCAATTTGGTCATGCTTGGTTTCAAGGAATGTGGATTGGCAAGGACTATCAGTTAATAATGAACTAATGCTGTAACTGATTATCATTATGGTAGAATAATAATAATGTGATTGAAAGTAGTTTACTAAAGCTTCGGCCTGTTATCTCCAAGAGATGTGTGTTTATTTTGGGATCATACCCTCTCCTCATGACATAGTCATTGTAAGTAGTCTTGTGCATTCTGACTGCCGCTGACATGGACATGACATTCCAGACTGATTGAAGATGTTATTTCTTGAAACAATGCACAAGATCAAAATTCATATGTTCCAACAGGATTTCCTTGTCATGAAAAGATATGTGGGAGGATATTATTATTAGGAAGTATAATGTATCCTTCAGTACAAAAAAGAAGACTGCTGTATCATATTAGTCCTGTATAAAATAAAGTGTATTAGTTCTCCTTTAAAATGTACACTTATTATATGGTTGGTACTACTGACTTCAATGCCATTTGACCATAACCCTTTGAATGCCAGAAGGGTATCCAATGTATGTGAAGCAATGTGCTCGATATCCCCTGGCACTCAAAGGTTTAACAAGTAGCAGATATAATGCCATTTGGATGGATAAGTTTACTATTAACCGATTCTATAAGTGGTTGCTTTAGTAATGGGTTATTGATGGTCACCTACAAACTGAATGAGACCTTCAGTTAGTTTCACTCTATACACCAGTATAAGCTACATGGTTCAACAACATTTGTTACACATGTAGAGTGTGAAAATATTTCCTTGTTGTAAGAAGGATTCAGAAAATTGCATAGCAAAGCCTTGACAAGTTCAATTTTTGCTGCTTATTTTATTTTTTCCAGTTTACAACATAGTCTCTTTTTACAAAGCTGTGACACGTGCTTCAGTTCTATATAACAGTGATCAAGCACTTTTGATGCTGATGTACTAAGATGAACAGGAGTGATTTTTGGACAAAGCAAGTGAACCACAGGGTTCAAATAAACCTTCCAATTGATTTAAAGGGATAGTAATACTTAATAATTACTAACCCCTGTACTGAAGTCATATTAAAAAGAAATGTATTGCCCCCAGTGTCATCTCTCAAACCTTTATGGTTTGAGAGATAATTGCTCCTAAAGTTCCCCCTCCCTCCCCCTTCCCCGAAGTCAGCGTTCTAGCTGACTGCAGGGAAGCCTGTCGTACAACCATCAGGCGGCTCTGCAGCAGAGACGCCTGATGATCGTAAGACCGGATTTCTCTTCAGTCAGCTATAATGCTAACTTCGGGGAAGGGGGAGGGAGGGGGAACTTTAGGAGCAATTATCTCTCAAACCATAAAGGTTTGAGAGATGACACTGGGGGCAATACATTTCTTTTTAATATGACTTCAATACAGGGGTTAGTAATTATTAAGTATTACTATCCCTTTAAATTGAGCTTTTAACCCTTTGAGTGCCAGAGGGGTACACAATGCATTGCCTTGCAATGCGTTGCATACCCCTCTGGCACTCAAAGGGTTAACCACCAGAATACTAGATGATTCTCCAGCGCATTGCCTCACAATGAGATGGAGACTTCTAACATGTAAGGGGTTAAACGCCCCATCAATAGTGATTAGGGGAATTATTACTTCTCCCCACAGTGCAGTTTGTTAAATCCTGTATTTCTCCAATTCTCCTAGAAACATTAGCTTAATTGAGAATGTGAAGACATACAACAGACCAGCATTACTTAATGTTAGTCCTCAGGTCACAGCAACAATGCACGTTATCAACATATCACTGCTTGTTAACAGGTATGTAATCAGTGTCTTGGTTATTGTGAACAACCTACATGTGCTTAACCAGGGATATCCATAAAAGTGAACCTGTCAGTGTGTCCTGCGGATCACTGCAGAAGACAAATATCAGAGGACACTGTGTACAATAGTTTACAGTCTAAAGGAAGTGGGAGATTATAAATCAGAAGGTATAAGTGCCAGTCAGTAACTGGAAAATGAAAGCATTGTGGTGCAGTGAAGCCTAGTCCATGACTGCTCTCACCTGGGGCACTATAAAAGGACTGGCTTGCACTCTAATAGATCCTGCAGACTACTCTAAAATATTTTCATAGCGGCTTCAGTGCTAGACATACAGACATACAATAAGTGCCTGCTTTGTTTTGGGGATCTCTGCAGAATACATATTGCAGACTTTTAAGGACAGACAGTAGAAAGCTTGTGGTGGCTCCATTCCTTAAATAAGCCCTGTATTTCTAAGAGCTAGTTGGCATGAGTGAATTCATTGTAAGATGTTGCAGCAAAAAACAGTTGCAATTAAATTATATTGTAAATGTAAAAGTTACTTGTGAAAACAATATCTGTTCTGTGAAACTTGTTGCAAATCCACCAATGTAAACTAGGGTTGAGCTGCATTTTAGTGCAAGCCAACCAAGCCATTTAGCAATCCCATGGCACAGGTGGCATGAATGAGGTGTGATTGATGACCAGCCCACAGGAGTGCCAACCATATATATGGTTGGCTGACCCCACTTGGGTTGGCCAGTTATTGAAAGTTGATATGAGCATCTCAAACTTCAGTATTTCTTATGCGATCTATCAGCATGAAGGCCCATAGGATTGCTACAACTAGGATTTGTCTTTCACAGAATGCAACAAATTTGTAGCATGGTGTGTTTTTTAAAGTGACGATCACCCATGTGTCCAGCACCATTGTGATAAACAGTTTCATACGGGAATTTAGCTCCGCATTCAAAAGCTTGTGCTAATGTCATCCATGTGAATATGCTCTAAAGTGACAGTCTTAATAGTACTGGTTTAGTTCATATGGGCAACCTTGTTGCAATAATAAAAACTTGCACGGAATACATATTGTTTTCAATAGGCTAATTTCCATGGCTAACTTTTTACATCTAAAATAATAAAAAAGAAAGAGACAGTCTCATACAGGAACTCATAACCAATACTACTTTTGGTCTCTATAACACCCTATGTGTGTCACACATGGTTTAACCATTTTGGTAAATTTGTGGGTTGGTGCTTATCACTTTTTATTGGTTATGTGTGCCTTTTTATAATTTTAGTGCTATTTTTGGTCTCTATGGCACCCTATATGTGTCACAAATTGTTTAACCATTTTGTTAAATTTGTGGGCTGGTGCTTATCACTTATTATTTAGATATAACTTTTTACATCTCCAGTAATTTTCAAAGGCGACCTTAAGCTTGCTGCGACATCTTGCAATAAAATTTCTACAAAAATGTTGCCCATGTGAACTGGTCCTTAGGAATGTTTAAGCCAATTATGTGTGGTTGTTAGATCTCATTTAAAGCAAAGCTTAATTGAAAGAAATCCTATTCTGCAAACCAGATTGCATGCATCAACCAAATTATGTTCCTTATGTTCCACATGGACAAAAGTAATTACTTACCTGTTCATGACCAGTCTATTTTCTATTGTGGATGGATATGACAAGCAATCTAAGCTAGTCTGTCACATTCAAGAGCTACCTAACAATCACATTATGAACACAAAATCTGAGCAGCTTCAAATTGTACAACACAGTGCTGTGGGAATTGGAAATAGTAACAGTTTATGCTGCAAAACATTCAAACAGAGCTGTTGTACTGGCTAAGGGCCTGGCAAGCGCAGATTGGTAAAATGCTTTATTATCCTTATAACATAAAATACCGTGTTGCTCATATCCACGCTTATGCTTTTGCAATCTGTTGCAGAGTTTAGTTCATTTAACAGCTCTCTCCACAAACAGTTTTAACCCCTTGGGTGCTAGAGATGTTTCCAATGCACTACTACACATTTCTAACATCCAAGAGGTAAAAAGTTGAAAATAAGGATAACCTAAGTCAGAGCTGTGCAAGTTCAGTCCTCAAGGGCCACCAACAGACCAGGATGTAAGGATTTCCCTGATTAAGCAAAGGTGAGTTAATCAGTGGCTCATTCAGGCGCACGCCACCGAGGGGCGTCTTCCAATTGGATTTTTTTTTTTTTATTCTTTAAAAAAAAAATAAAAAAAATAGCCACCTCACTGGCTGCGCCGGCGCCCACTCCATGTTTCCCTCACATTGCACCCCCCCGGTTGTCTATTTTCTACCTCCCCGACAGGACAGGTCTGTGCCTCCTTTGGCACAGTCCTGTAAGTGCTGAGCTCCCTTGTCGGCTCTGTAGGAAAGAAGAGCGCTGAGAGATTACATCATCTTCCAGCACTCTGCATTCCTGAACAGAGACCACGCGGGAGCTTCAGCAACTACAGGATTGTGCCAAAGAAGGCACAGACGACAGATCTGCCAGGGAGGTAGGAAACGGACAATGGTAGGGAGGCAATGGAAGGGCAACATGGAGATGGTGGGGGCAAGTGGGAGCCAAAGGGGGGCATTGTGAGGGCAATGTGGAGCTGATGGGGTCAATGTGGTGCTGATGGGGTCAATGTGGAGCTGATGGGGGGCAATATGAGGGCAATATGGAGTTGAATGGGGCAATGTTGAGATGATGGGGCAATATGAGGGCAATGTGGAGCTGATGAGGTCAACGTGGAGCTGATGGGGGGCAATGTGAGGGCAATGTTAAGATGGTGGGGCAATATGAGGGCAATGTGGAGTTGAATGGGGCAATGTTGAGATGATGGGGTGCAATATGAAGGTGATGGGGGCAATGTGAAGGTGTTGGGGGCAATGTGAGGGCAATATGGAGATTTGGAGCATTGTGGAGATGGCCGAGGGGGGCACATCAGATATCTGTGCCTACAGGCTCCTGACATGTAAATCCGGCCCTGTTCATTGTGACTGACTCACCTGTGCTTAATCAGGGAAATCCCTACATCCTAACCTGTTGGCAGCCCCTGAGTACTGAACTTGGACAGCCCTGACCTAAGTTGCTTACTTACTGTCTGTTCATTAATGGTGAGGGCTGATTGTCAGCCAAGTCAATGATCTTTTCATCTAGTATTACATAAATCCAACAGAGTACTACACCAGAGGTGTCTAGGTTCAGTCCTCAAGAGCTACTAAAAGTCCAGTATTTAAGTATTTCTCTGTTTGAGCACAGGTGAGCCAATTAAAATGAATGAGTCACTGATTAACTCACCTGTGCTTAATCAGGGAATTCCTTAAATCCTGGCCTGTTGGTCGCCCTTGAGGATCGAACTTGGACACCCCTTTACTACACCATTACATGCCACTAGCAGAGCCCTACACCATTACAGCCTGAGCTAACCTGACCTATTTTCTATCTTTTTAGAAAATAATCCCTGTTCACAAGTTGTTCTATGTATAATGAATATCTAATACTGAAAAGTAAATTAAATGCAAACAGATGTGGTATTTTCTTTCTAAAATACTCTTAGGTGAAACATCATATTGTAAAATTTACACACATATGTACAAAGTTTACAGTCTACTAACCACACTCACTGATACAGTCTACTAACCACCCTCGCTTGTACTTCTTCAACATGCAAATAAGTGCAGTTTTATTAAATCAATGTTTTAGCCCATACTTGATGAAGGCCCAGGTAGGGACCAAAACATGTTTTAACAAAGCTGCACATACTGAATTTGAAAAGGTACATGTGTATACGGTAATTACACTGAAAACTGTATGTGTAACTTCATTTTGATGACAATGATAACAAGCATCCAGGCCTATGTATTGAGTTTAGTGAGTGCATCTTTACATGGACTTTGGAGACATCTATCTATCTATTAGACTTGTGCAAATCGGTTCGGCCAATTTCGGAATTCGGACGAATAAGAGTTATTCAGTGTCATTCTGGCCAGCCGAAAGGAAAAAGGTGTTCATTTTTTTTAAAACCAAATCCGAACAGGCCTGGTTCAGAATGTTGTCGAAAATATCGGACGTTCTGTGACGACTACCTGTGCGAGCAATGCTTTCCCTCCATACTTTCCCTCCCACTCTAGTCCAGTTAGCTTCTTTGTTTCATGATGGGGGTTGTTGAAGCTCAGAGAGAGAGCAGAAGGAAATAGAGAGTGTCCAGTTGTTGTGTAGGCAGGCAGGTAGCATAGGCAGGCATCCAGCATTAGTACCTTATTGCCAATGCAAGGGAGAGTCAACTTTGTTACTGTGCAAAATATAAAAAATATTAGGAATTTGTTTGAATAGTTTTCAGAGTGACACAGCCAGTCTGACAGTTGGTAAGGTTCATAGGCAGGCCTAGTACCTTATTCCCACCGCAAGGGAGAGTCATTTTTTAAAGTATGTTAAACTCGGCTGAATAATTCGTAACGTTCTATCTATCTATCTAGGACTATGGAGACATATAGATAGATAGATAGATAGATAGATAGATAGATAGATAGATAGATAGACAGATATACACATTTATATTAGGCTAGCAATAGCAGGAAATTCTAATAAAATAATGTACATCTCTTAAGACACTGATTTGCTAATAAATGCAATATTTTGTTAAGAAGTCCTGTGAGTGCCTGCCTAATACAAAGCTATAAAACATACTTTGTGTAGCATCTGAGCGATTGATGTTGAAGTAAAAAACTGGGCACACTAAATGGATGTCGGTAGTGCACCAAATGCCACTGAGTCCTGGGGTGAAAACCACTGCATGACTGCTACTTTTGACCTAGTTACATAGTAAATTAGGTTGAAAAAGACACAAGTCCATCAAGTTCAACCACTGCCCCAGTATAACCAAGAAAATGA
Organism: Rhinophrynus dorsalis; assembly: GCA_037306005.1. Classification (NCBI taxonomy): domain Eukaryota; kingdom Metazoa; phylum Chordata; class Amphibia; order Anura; family Rhinophrynidae; genus Rhinophrynus; species Rhinophrynus dorsalis. Next base: position 235,301,485 of record CM074721.1, on the reverse strand, counting down.
GAATTATATATTCCTTCTTGACTCCTAAAGGGGTATTACCCTGTTTATCAGACATTACTGTTTTACCTACTAATATAGCCTGTATGTTCAGAAATGCATCTGATCTTCTCTTAAACATTTCCATTGGGTCTGCAAATACCACATGCTTGGTCAAGGAATTCCATAGTTTAACCCTCTGAGTGCCAGAGGGGTGCTCTTCAATGTTTTGCGTACTCTTATAGTACTCAAAGGGTTAATGACGTTACTGTAAAAAAACCTCTGCTGAAGTTGAAACCTCCTTTCCTCTAATCTTAAGGGGTGGCCCTTACTTATTTGATCAGGGCCTTGGAAAGAAAAGCTCAACAGAGAGATCATTGTATTAACTTCCCATATAATTATATAACAAGATCTCCTCTTAGTTGTCTTTTCTCTAAAGGAAATTAACGAAGTTTATAGAGACATTCTTCATTTATCAAGGCCTCCATTCCCTCAATTAATTTTGTTGCTCTTCTCTATACTCTCTCTATTTCTATAATATCTTATTTTCGAACTGGTTCCCAAACTGCACTGCATATTCTAGACGAGGTCTTACCAATGATTTATCCAGTGGTAATATTATGTTATCCATTCTTACTTCAATACCCCTTTTTATGCAAGACAGGACTTTGTTTGCCTTTTCTACTGCTGTTTGATACTGAATACTGTTTCCTTGTTTGTAGTTTACAAGGATGTCTTTCTTTAGCAACAAGTCTCCTAAAATGATTCCATTAAGTTTAAAAGTGGAATTGAGTTTTGTTCTCCCCAAATGCATAACTTTACACAGACCTACATTAAACTTCATATTCCATTTGTTTGCCCAATCTGCTATTTCATGTAAATCCCTCTGTAGAAAACAAATATCTTCTTCTGAACTTATAAACTTGCATTTAGTGTCGCCTGCAAATATTGAAATGTTGCTTTCTATATCTATTTCCAGGTCATTTATAAACATGATAAAGAGCAGTGGACCAAGCACTGAACCCTGATGTACTTCACTCTCAACTACATTCACAACAACACAATGTTCTCTGTCCTTCAACCAATTTTCTGTCCAGTTGCAAAGGTCATCCTCTAGGCCCAGTTTCCTTATTTTATACCATAGCCTCATGTGTGGCAGTGTATCAACTGCATTTGAGGAATACAAATACTGACATCAACATCCTCTTTAACCCACTAACTGCTAGAGAGGTTTCCGGTGCATTGCTTCGCAATGCATTGAAGACTTGTCCAGCATTCATGGGGTCACTTAAGAAACAGTCATGTTTTTTAACAATTTGTTAATGTTGCTATTATCCCATATGATGCTTACCCCTTACTTACTAGAGATGTCTCCAATGTATTGTTTTACGTTTGATGCAGCTCTAGTATCCATGGGGTTAAATCACCATTCTGGCTATGTAATAAACAGGAACAAAGCTCCAGTCTAGTATTTAGTGCAGCCAGGGTAAATAAAAATTGATGATTTAAAAAAATAAATAAATAAATAAATCTGATTTTTTTTGTATTTAAATCGGATTTTTTTATTTAAATCAAATTTATTGTAATGAAATGCTTTTGGAGGAAAAATCTATCTAAAGATAGTTTTCTATTTAAGATACATTATAGTTTTAAGGTTATTCAGCATGAAATAGAGCTTAGTCATGTACCTAAAATAAAACAAGTTAAGTAGTGTTCCAAATATGAGTGATTAATCTATTAAACTAAAATCAGTTCTGATATTGCTGTTTTACTGATCTGACAGGTTATTATTCTAAATGTGACTTCTTCACCTGGTTGCAAATATTGATGGTTTTAACTACCGGCAAGAATGAGTTTTTGCATTTAAAGGAATAGTAATGTTTCATAATAAAAGCAGCTCTAATTAATCATCACAGTATTTGGACTTTGGAGAGTGATATTTCAATTCTGTCAAAGTTGTAGTTCAAGAGTAATTCAATGACAAAGTATACCCCTCCCGCCCCTTTTACTGATGTAACACTGTTCAGCCAGATCAGAAGGGAGGTGCCCAGGTAGACTGCAGAGAGGGACAATCTTCAATTAAGATAAGGTAAAAACCTGAAAAACTTTTCAAGGGAGGAAGGCTTTCATTGTTTTCATAGGAATAAAATTGTCCCCTTCTGTTATCTGTCTGGTCTTACAACCAGATTTCACATCTGAGAAGAGATGGCTTACACTAGGTAAAAGGGGAGGGAGGGGAAACTTTGCTTGTGAATATCTCTCAAACCATATAGGTTTGAGAGATAAGACTTATATCGTTCATGTTTTTTTTAATGCCTACAAAATAAAATAAAGATAAAATGAAGTATTACTATCCCTTTAAAAATCATGATTTAAATAGAGTCTTACTGACTAGTGATTTAAATCATAATTTAAATCGTGATTTAAATCGACTTGATTTAAATCAAACCCACACTTAGTGCAGCTATGCTGTCATGGTTCAAGACCAAGATAAGTATGGGCACTCTGAAAACAGTGATACTGAAATTCTCAGGAAGTGGGGCAGTTCTGGTGCAAAAGCATCTGCACAATAGTAGACATCTCTAGCATCCAAAGAAATAACCCTTTGAGTGACAGAGGGGTAGCCAATGCATTGCAAAGGGTTAAATCGCTGGAAATAGTAGGTTATTTTTATTGGCTCCCTATGGTCGATAGTTTGCTTCAGAACTGCACCACTTTCCTGTCCAACACAAAAATATTGTCCCGGTGGTGTAACTAAAACTTATTGGGCTCTGGAGCGGATTGGCCCCCTTAGATGTCAGACCCTGTCACAACTGCATCCTGTAGTTAAACCCCTGTCCAGAAGACATAAATGAGCTAATGTGAGGAGAGAATATTGGTAGTACATCAGATTAGCCTATGTATACATTCCTAGGTGTGAAGGAAAACATCACAGTAAGGTTGATGTACTGATTAATAGAGCAATTGTTGGGTAAACCAACTGCGCCATGGAGAACAAATAACATTTTCCAATTCCCGTAGATTTATATGTGCATTCCTGGGGACTTTCTGGATCTGCCCTGTGGACTCCAGTTTTTCAAATTGAATTATCAGGTCTATAGGGGCAAAGGCGGATTCTCTGGCTATAAACCCACCCACTTTTCAATTTATTCAGCTTAATGCTCCCACATTCCTCCCACTTTCCCACCCCCTTCTTTTCAACCACCCACCCAGTCTACCACAATATGACATGAAATGAATCATTTAGACATTCCCTCCTGTTTCTCAGGTGCTTGGAACAAGGAGGTTCCCATGTATATAAATAGGGCTTTTGTCCCCTATGCTGCAATCGGATTGCCCCATAATAGCTCCACTTCCTTTTACTATCTCAGCCTCATTATCCATTACACCACCAAGATGGTGGCCCTATCACACCTCAGCACTGGACTCTGTGCATAAACAAGAAAATGGTGCAAGTTTCTGGCAAACCAGCTGCACCATACAGAAAAAAAAACATTCCCAATATTTCCATTGATTTAAATGGGGCTTTTAACCCCTTGACTGCTAAAGAGGTATTCAACACATTGTTTGAAAATGCATTGGAGCCCTCTCTAGCACTCCATCGGTTAAAAGCACCACTGAAAATCATGACAATGTTCATTTAGCCACTATGGTGCATTTGCTTTGACCCCTCAGTTCCTCCAGTTCATCTTCATTTAACAGCTTAATTGACCCTTATACTACCAAGATGGTGGTCACATTAGTACTGCGTGCAGCAACGTGAACACTTAGTTCAGGGAGTAGGCAACTTTTTGCTTTCCAGTTGTTGAAGACTACAACTCCCATCATCCCCATCCACAAAATGGCTGGATAGAGATGATGAGAGTCGTAGTCTCCATCAGCTGGACAACCAAAGCTTGCCCACCCCTGGTCTAGACACAGCAATATTGCTTTTTACATAGCAGCAATTGCAGTGCACATAAACTACAGCAAAATAAAATAGTGCGTTAGCATTGTAATTTATATCATTCATGTCCCTATTGCCTTGAAATGTATTATACAAAGTGTATTCCTTTAATATGTGAATTAGAGTATGTTGTGCCCTTATTTTATATGCTGTCAATTGTAGAATCCAAGCATGACACAGCTAAATGTTTGCTTTATGTAAAATAGCATTGCCCAATATCCAACGATGAAGGATAAGCTATTTTCTCTCTAGTAACAGTCCTATTTTCATAACTTATTTCTCAGCAGTCACAGTACACAATAAGAAGACTAAAAGACATGGATTTCTTTTTTCTTTGCAGCAATAGAAGGTCGGAGGACTAGGCTCATCTATCTTTCTAAAACGTAAAAAACACATGAAGCTCCACAAAACTAATACATAATATTATCAGAAAACTCAATCTAAACCTAATGGAAACAGATGGTAATATCCATTTTTATTCTAAACAAGCATACATGGCACTCAGCCTCTGACACAAATCCTCACCATGCAGTAGAAGTCATTTATCATGCTCCTCAGTGCACTGCAAGCTTGAAATTGACTCTTTTTCACAAACTTGTGGCTCTGTGTATATATGATTACTGTAGACATCAAATCATTAAATCAGTAACATTTGTTACATAAAGACATCCTACATAATATTTTCTGGTGTCTTAATTTCATAAAAGGAGTGTGTTGCATATAGGTAAAAAAGGGTACCAGTAGAGCAGGTATGGATAAAATATGACAATTTGGCCAGATCAGTCCCTTTAACAGAGTTAATCTGCATGTGGTGGCTAGCTGGCTGTCCTTGTGTTCCTGAGCACACGCTTTGCTTATAGCTGTGCATCTGTACTTCATCAACCTGCTGTATAAAGCTTAAACAACATGACAGTAGCACAATGGTTAACTCAGTGTTATTCTCACCACAATTTACATCTGATACTTCACCTTTGTCTTAGTAACCAGTGGCATCTCTGTATCTATTGGTGCACTTACAATAGAATATCTGTGGAGTGGAGTGTGTGTGCAGAGTGGAGAGTACCTATATAATTTAGGTACAATATGAATACCTGTAATGTAAAGTACTGTAAGGTAGAGTGGAATGTAGAGTCCAAGCAATACAATACAGAAGAGTGAAGCATACCTGTAGAGCCTAAGTACAAAAAAGGATTTGTAAAAGGCAGATACAATAAAGAAGTGTGGAGAGTACCTGTAGACTATACCCACAAATTGTACAATAAAACACCTGTAGAGTACCTGTAGAATCTAGGTATAACAGTATATATGTACAGTGTAAGTACATTTCAGTACAGTGGAGAGTACCTGTAGAATCAAATTAAAAAAGAGTGCCTATAGAAGGTAGGTAGATTTCAGAAGAGTGTCAAGTACCTGTAGAGTATTGGTACAATAGAGTACATGAAGAATATAAGCAGAGTACAGCTGAGAGTACATGTGGAGTCTATGTACTTTAGAGTACCAACAATAAAGTGCCAACAACAATAAAAGGCACAATAAAGTACAGTAGAGTGGAGTGTAGCTGTAGAGTCTAGGTACACTAGAGCAGCTGTAGAGTGGCTGTACATTACAGCAGAGTGGAGAGTACATATAGAGTCTGGATACAATAGTACCTGTAAAATGTAGGTACAGTACAATGAAGAGTCAGAATTGCCACATACAGCTCAACCATGCTTTAGAAACAATAATTCATGCACATAGAGCACAATGACTCATATGTTGTGTTTCAGACTCACCGTTGCTAGTTTTTGAACATCTTCATCAGATGCTCCCAATGAAGCAAGTCCAATCTCCTGAGAAAACTGGGCAAATTTCGGATCCGCAAGTAAAGGGACATGCCCCAGCAGTTCATGACACGTATCCCTGTTAAACAATTACAATAATATGTTAACTATGTAACGTTGCTGAATGTGATTTGCTATGAATTACTATTCTTTGGGAGAGAGACGCAATTTATTTGTCTTATTATCTACACTGTTATCATTTTAAGGTTTGTTCACATGGGTAACTTTATTGCAGTTTACAGCACATAAAAAATGCATGCATTTAGTAAAACACTGAGCCATACACACAGCAAAATGAGAAATTCTGTACCACAGGGAACAAGTAGATATTTCCAATACTCCACTTGATTTAAATGGGGATTTAACTTTTCTAGCATTCAAGGTATTTAAACCTGTGAAGTCCAGAGGGGTGTGCATTGCTTACACAGAAACAGAGGCCCACATGTATAAAAACTGGAGTTATTCTGAAGTAAACCAACTGTACCGCAGGGAAGAAATAAAAAAGAAATAAAAATTCCTAAATTCCCATGCACTTGAACGGAGTTGAATGCTAGAGAGGTCTCCAGTTCATCGCTTTGAAATGTACTGAATACCTCTCTAATATCCAAGGGGTTAAAATCCCAATTTAATTTAATATGGATTTTTATTCATCCTCTATGGTAAATTTGATTTACTCCAGAATAACTACAGTTGCATACCCCTCTGGACCTTAAATGGTTAAAGCCCCATTCATTTTATTTGTCTCATGTGGTACATTTGGATTGCCCAAGGATGGCTCCAATCCTATTTGTGCCTATAGTCCACTGTTTCTTATGAAGCAGTTCAATCTCATAAGATTAACTCATCGCATGTTATAGGGCAACACAGGTTGCTGCGACAGCTCCAGTGTGTGTTCGCACTAAGGAAAAGAGGTGTTGTTCTCGTGAAAACCATGTCAACCATGGAGAACAAATAAAAATTCCCCAAATACCTATAGATTTTAATGTGGTTTTTAACCCACTTGAATTTTAGCGAGGTCTCTAAAACTTTGCTTTCAAAATTTTATTTCTTCCCTATGGTGCAGTTGGTTTACGCCTGAACTGCATCTTTTCTACATCAGTCTCACTGGCAAAGTTCTGGTAATGGTGTGAAGGAGATTGCAATGAAACAACACACACAGCACAGATACTTGCACTTTTAGTGCAGTTTGATTAATCAGTTTACATTGGCAGCAAGGGGTTCTGGGAGAGAGAGGAAAAAAACGCCCTTGCTGTAAACACACGTGAACTCTCTGTGTCTTCCCTCATACCCTCCGATTACCCATTTAGACTGTATGGTCCTTGGGGCAGGGACCTCTTTCCTATTGTTTCTAAGATTGTGACACTTATTTTATCTCAATGTATTTATTGTAATATTGTAAGGCACTGTACACATTGTGTGGCGCCATACAAATATATGCATATATAGGAATTCAATTTGCTGATTTATTTAAACTTCTCTATTTTTGCTGCATCCATCGCAAACAAAAGTACTGTAATATGATGTTTAGAACTTGGCACAACTGTCTTATTAATGACAATTCTCAAGCATTAAGCTATTAAAGACCACAGGAGTGTGAAACACTTTGCTTCATAATGCATTGTATGCCCCCTGATCCTTAAAGGGACTATTAACTAAAAAAAATTTGTTAATTTTGAAAGAGCTTTCTATGTCACCTATATCTATGAAAAAATCTACTGAATTCAAAAACACCATATTTCACACAAAGTTGTTATAGGGGATTATTCACCTTCATTTACAGAGTGAAACAAGATGGACTCCTTACTGTGTTAATGCCAGTCATCTGACATTTTGAAGAGTGGAGTAGAAATTGCTGAAAAGAATTGTGTTGCAGTGTATGTATAAAGAAATTCACAAATAGAGCACCCCTTGTAGCTAAGGAAGTTAGACACAAAGGGGACTTGTTGGGGGCTAGTTAAGCTTCATAGGTTTAGTTAAAGGGACCCTAATGTCCAATACAATTTTTTTCTTGTTTTATAGAGTTTTAAAAAAAAAATAATGTGGCACAAATCTCATCTCTCAAACCTTTACATTTTGAGAGATATTTGGATCTAAAGTCCCCCCCCCCCATCCCCTTCTCCTGACATCAGCGCTCTGCTGACAGCAGGAGATCCCGGTCCTGGGACCAGCCAGTGGCTCTTCAGTAGAACCGAAATAGCGATCTTTAGAAAGAATTACTTAATTGGAACGGTCTACAAAGTGTGATTGGTTTGCAAGCTGACTCGAATCTCCTGCTGTCAGCTTTACAGCTGACATCAGGAGAGAGGGAACTTTAGCAGCAAATATCTCTCAAACCGTAAAGGTTTGAGAGGTGGGATTTGTGCCACATAACTTATTTTTTTAAACTCTACAAAACAAGACAACATTTTTATTTGACATTACTGTTACTTTAAGGAGCAGTAGGTAGTATTTGTAAGGGGAGGGTTAGGGGCAAGTTAAAAGGGGCCCAATGTCCCTTCCTCTTTCTCTTCGTGGTTTTGGGCCTGCGTAGTAAGAGCATCGCTCCGCCACCCTTGTAGTAACATGGTCTTCAGTTGGGCAAGTTGGGTTAATGTGTAGGTGGGTTGGGTAGGTACAGCTGGCAAGTAGTTGGATAATTGTCACAGCATTTGGCAGTGGTGATCCTTGGCACTTTAGATTCTGTCTGGAACACCTGACTTCTCTAAGGGCACAGGGGACCTGGGAAGTGGAGAAAGGCATTTTGATTATCGGAGATTGAGGTGGCTGGTGGGGTGAACACGTCACTGGGAATTGGAAGCGGTGTCAGGGGTCCCCCTTTTTAGGTGATATGTTTGTGAATGTATTAAAATGTTTATGTTGTATTAAGTTATGTAAATATTATTTTCATGTTAATTTAGTAAATGTTGTGGCCTTTTTCTCCATCTCACACATAGAAGTTAGTTATTTGAGCTACCTAAGGGTTAACTCTGCTCTCATCATGCCAAAAATAAAGGCAGTGTAAAGGCCATATGTTCAAAGAAGAAGGAGAGCTCTGGCACAAGTTATTTCTACTATAGGGGAGAACTAAAGATTCCCAAAATTCCCATTGATTTAAATTGGGATTTAACCCCTGTAATGCTAGTGTGCTGGAGAAGCCTCTAGAATTCAAGGGGTTAAAATCCTCATTTAAATCAATGGGAATGTTTAGCTCTCCCCTTTAGTGCAAATGGTTTGCCCCAGAACTCCTCCACTTTTGTTTTGAACATACGGCCTATTAGTGGTTAAATCTTAACGATAGGTATAACCATACCTGGGAACGTTTTCTTGTAGAATCCCCAGAGGGGACTCCTGTGGTGCTGGTGGGAGGATAAAAACAACGAGATTCGCATCACGATGGGGTGGGGTTTATTAGTCGATAGGGTGGGGCTTAATCACTGGCTGTATAATAAAGGGGGTGGAAGTGGGCAGAGGAGAAGTGGGAGGAAAAGGCTGGGAAGGAGCAGAAGTGGGCAAAGTTTCACAAGAAACTCCCCATCACAGGAGAATCATCCTCTGCAGCCAGAGACCCGGTAATTAACTGCAAAAACCTGAGTCTCCTGGGCAAATCCGGAGATTTCCCAGGTATGGTATAATGGAAATGGAAGTATATAGGGCTAGGCTGTTAATGGTGAGCACATTTCAGTTCTGCCATCCAGGGACACTGCAGAGAGAAAAGTGCGCCTCTTAAAACTAGAGGGAGAACTGCCAACTGACTGCTGTGACAGAAAATTATGCCTGTTGTAGGCTACAAGAAAATGCACTTTAAGCCCAACGCCTTAAGCTAATATTACACAACAATAAAATTCCACTGCAGCTCCCAATTGATGTCTGGATCAGTTCTTTCTCTAGTGTGTAGAGCTCTTTCTAGAAGCCATTTTCTTGTAGCCCAACAGAGACATCACTTTCTTTCACAGTATGCTATGGGCAGTCCTTCTAGTGTTTAGAACTCTGTGCTCTGAAGTCTTAATTCAGGGACTTTGTATTGTCCCAGAAGGGGGCTGCCCAGGACAAGGGACGCACTCTTAAAATCCAGGACACGTGGTCACCCTATGGCACTTAAGTGATAGAAAAGTATGCAAAACATCCCCATTTTAAACCTTTAATGCTAGAGAGGTCTGTAAAACATTGCTGAGCAATACATTGGAGAACTTCCTAGCATTCAAGGGGTTAGAAGCCCTATATAAAGAAACACTAACACCTAAAAATAAACTGGGATTATATACAAGTAGATACACTATACTGCATGCTAGCATCTTAATAACTTCACTTTCTGAGGCCTAAAATCTAGTCTTACATATGTTCTGAGGGAACAGCCATTCCTTCCTTTTCCAGGGCTCCCATTTATTGCCCGGGATTGTCTGTAGATCTGCTGAAATAAGATAGCAGGCTTCCTTAATACAAGTGCAGGGAGCACTATACAATTAATTAGCTCTTCTATCTCAACAATTCCAGCACAAACAAAATTAAATAAATGTGCTCTGTTCAGGACAATTTACACATGTTGAAAGGCAAGTTTAGGTTTATATTTGAGGATTGTAACATATGAATAATGTTCACATATGTTAACTGTATGTGCATGATATTTAAAGTTATATTAGTCTCTTTCATCTTTTTGGTGTTTGTGTTCCTTAACCCCTTAGCGACAATGGACGTACATGTACGTCCTCTGTGGCTGTCACTTAGTGACCGAGGACGTACATGTACGTCCAGGAAATCCGGATCCCCGCGCGGCTGCACACCGTTCGGGGACTTCGGATTCTTCTGAAAAAAAAAAAAAAATGTTAGACGGGCGTTAAGTGACGGCCGCGTCTGCACACGGCCATCACTAAGGGGTTAAACCTTTGAGTACCAGAGAGGTATGCAATGCATTGCTCTGGCACTCAAAGGGTTAAAATTAATAAGGCATTTGGGGAATTATTTCCTCCCTATGGTGTTTACTCTGGCATAACACATGTATAGTTTGATGAATAAGGCCCATAGTCCCATGAACGGCAGTGAGAAACCTGAGGCAATCCCGATAGTTAGGACTATAATTCCCATCATCCCCAGTCAGCCAACAGCTGGGTGGTAAAGATGGAAATTGTAGATGAAGGGCCTCAGGTTGCCCACCACTGCCCTAGAATGTGCAGTTATGTTGTTATTTCCAGAGAATGAAAAATAAAATTTTTCATCAAGAAAAGTAAAAGTAAAAAAAATGATGTATATAACTAGTTTTCAAACTGTTCAATTAATTAAACTAACCCCCAAAGTTCCCTGAAACAGTTGTAAGAGCTCCACAGAATACATTTCAATAACAGCAAACAGCGGTATAATACAAATACTTGGATTAGATAACCTTTGCCTTATAATGTACTCTTACGTTTCCACTACCAATGAGCTTTCAAATACATTTGAACTGACATTAATGATGCTAGATAAAGTACATGTTGCCTACATACACAGATTTTAGTCTCATTAAATGTATATATTCAAATTGCCTATAGCGTGTGTTTTTTTTTTGTTTGTTTTTTACTTTGTTCTCTTAAATGTTTGTCAGAGTCTGTATAATTAATTATTCAGGTGTCCAGAAAATATCCTCTCTCGCCAACTGCTAGATCCTATCAGATTCCACCACATGAGTGGAATAAATTGATAAGGAGGTATAATCAGTTTCCAGAGAGGTGGAATAAATTGAATTGAATAGGAGAAATAATCCTGATTTTTAATTTGTTTATTGAAGTGGGTATTGCTGATGACACTAAGGGGTGTAATGAAATACATAGAGAGCAGGATTTTTCTTCTATGCAGAAAGATTTTTATAAACTAAGTGAATTTGTGGAAAGTGTCAGATGAGGTTTAAAACAGACTGCTCTAAGGTTGTATATTTGGTTTGCAAAAACAAACATGCTACATAGACAAGATACACATATTGTAATTATATAGTGTATATATATATATATATTTATCAGGGCTCAAAATTTCAAGTCCTGAGCTACTAGCCAGGCCTAAAAAGTTACTCGCCACCAGTTTCCACACCTAGCCCCACACACATCCCTGCCTTTAACTCCACCCACATCCCTACCTTTAACCCCACCCATATCCCCACCTTCAACCCCACCCATCTCAAGTTCTCTTTGATGAAATTACACTGTTGTTCTATGTTTTATTCTGAATATAATTAACACAAATATCCAATAACAAACAAACAATGTACACACATAATTTAAAAGGAAAATACAACCTTAAATATACACACCAGCATATGGGTAGATCCCTATCCAGCTTGCTTCTATCCCTGGATTAGTGTGCCTAGTCTCTCAAGCCCTATACACAAAAAACTATATTTATGGGAGAGTACTATTGAAGTAAATCCAGCAATATGTCCCAGATACAGATATATTCTAAACACAAATCCTAATAGTGTTATACCCTGTGGCACAGATAAAAAAAACCTATACAAAGTATAAAACTAAAAAACTTTAATAATAATGTATCAATACATAAAATCATGTATCTATATAAATCATAGTAAGTATAAAGTCTCAAGTAACCAAAGTCTGCATGTAATCACAGTCTCTGGATGTAATATGAAATCCGCAGCTGGAATTTACAGAAACATTGTTACCTCTCCCAACTTTTTAAAGGGATAGTAATGTTTCATAATAAAAGCAGCTCTAATTAATCATCATAGTATTTGGACTTTGGAGAGTGTTATTTCAATACTGTCAGAGTTGTAGTTCCAGAGTAATTCAATGACAAAATATCCCCCTCCCGCCCCTTTTACTGATGTAACACTGCTCAGCCAGAGCAGAAGGGAGGTGCCCAGGTAGACTGCAGAGAGGGACAATCTTCAATTAAGATAAGGGAAAAAGCTGAAAAGCTTGTCAAGGGGGGCAGGGATTTCATTGTTTTCATAGGAATAAGAGTGCCCCCTTCTGTTATCTGTCTGGTCTATGAACTAGATTCCACATTTGAGAAGAGATTGCTTACACTAAGTAAAAGGGGAGGGAGGGGGAAACTTTGCTTGTGAATATCTCATAAACCATAAAGGTTTGAGAGAGAAGACTTATATCGTTCTTCATGTTTTTTTAATGCCTACAAAATAAAATAAAGATATAACGAAGTATTACTATCCCTTTAAACTGGCAAACTGTTACACACTCCTGCTCTCCCGTCCTTCTTATCCTCAGTGGAACCTCATTTGCATTAACACTTCCTCACCGTGATTGATGTTTGTATCCCTTCCGGTGGCTTCCACAGCATGATCAGGGCTGTATCTTGTTATACCAGGTCAGAGCTGATGCACAAGATGTCTTTCTTCCAAAAATGTTGCCAAAAAATGGCCAGAGGTCAACCCAGTTTCTGTATTGTTGTAGTCTGCAAATGGACTTTTTAACGTGCTATAGCAGGCTAAGGATATTGCTACAGAAATTGGCTTGACCTCTGCCCACTGTTTGGCCACATTTTTGGAAGAAAAACATCTTGTGCATCAGCTCTGCCCGCAAATACCTCACGCGGACCCAGTATAACAAAGTACAGCTCTGATCAAGCTGTGGAAGCAACCGGAGGGGATCCCCAATCACCAGAGATACAAACATCAATCAGTGAGGAAGTGTTAATGCGAGTGAAGTTACAGTGAGGACAAGAAGGACGGGACAGCATGAGTGTGTACCAGTTTACTGGTTTATGAAGCTGGGAAAGGTAACAATATATCTATAAATCTTGCACAGCACTGCCCCGGATCTCTCTCCCCACTCAGCCATGTCATTCAGCACCCATTGGAAGTTAGAGGCAGCATTCCGTTACTCTCTGGCTCTCTTCTATGATTCAGTGTCTTGTCATTCTGCACAGCTCTCTCTTCCCTTCTTTGAGTGCTGAATTGCAGGGCGGAGCAGGGAGAGAAAGCCAGGGCAGAGCTGTGCACACATATACAAACACAAGTATGTCCTCTCCTCACCTGGCTGACAGCTCCAGCGAGTTGCAGTCCAATCTGTGTGCGCATGGGTACGGCTAATAGACAGCGAATGTGCTTCCGGATCCCTGAGAGAAACTACATATCCCAGTATGCATTTCTCTAGAAAGCTGATCTTGGGTTCATGGGATTGTGCTGGAGATGGGGGTAGTTATGGTTGTAAATATTTTGGGCAGGGCATCGAGGAGGGCAATGTATGGCTCTCCAGCATTTAATCCACCATGATCGTTGAAGTCCAAAGGCTGGAGCGTTATGAGTTGCTACCTTTGTACTTGATATTTACTTGCATTCACTATTACAGTATGCGTGTTTTTCATTATTAGTAAGGGGCTTCAGTTTCCACTCACCCTCACTCAATTTCTCCTTCCCAAATGCGAGAAGGCGAGTGGAAATTTTGAGCCCTGTATTATATATATATACTATATCTTCTTCAGCTGTTGTCAGTCCACTGAAGGACAAAGGCCTCTTCAGCAAGCCTCCAGAACTTCGGTACTCTGTCTTTTTGTTGCCACTGTGTACCAACAAATTTGGTAATTACATCTACCCATCTTGTTTTTGGTGTTCTTCTTGAGCATTTAGTATTGAGTGGAATCTATTCCAAAATTGAGCACTTCATGCTATGTGGCCTACCCATTTCCATTTTAGGTGCTTTACTTTTTCAATGATATTAGACCTTTGTTTGCTGGCAAATCCAATATATATAGTAATGTGCAAAAGTTTTAGGTAGGTGTGGAAAAAAAGTTGTAAAGTAAGAATGCTTTCAAAAATAGACATGTTTATAGTTTATATTCATCAATTAACAAAATGATAGTGAGCGAACAGATGAAAAATCACAGCAATATTTGGTGCAACCACCAACTGCCTTCACAACAGCATCAGTTCTTCTAGGTACACTTGCACAAAGTCAGGGATTATGTAGGCATATAGTCATTTGTATGATTAAACAATTATACTAAACAGGTGCTAATGATCATCAAATTAATATGTGGGTTGAACACAATCATTAACTGAAACAGAAACAGCTGTGTATGAGGAATAACACTGGATAATGAACAGCCAAATTCAACTAACAAGGGGAGGTTACTGAAGACAGTTTAATGTCAAAAGTCATACACCATGGCAAGACTGAGAATAGCAAAAAAGACACAAGGTAGTTATATTGCATCAGTAAGGTCTCTCCCAGGCAGAAATTTCAAGGCAGACAGGGGTATCCAGATTTGCTGTCCAAGCTCTTTTGAAGAAACACAAAGAAATGGGCAACATTGCATCACTGTGCCCGTGATTGATGGCTTTTGCTGTCAGTCAGGTGTGTGAACTCTCCATTGGCCGTCTGTCTATTGCCCGCCCAGTATTGCCTATATAGACTGGCATGAGGCACCCTTTGGTTGCCCTTTCATGGTGTCTCTATGTCAGTAGTCACCTTCCTTTGTACCTGTACCTCTGGGCCTGTTTAGCTGCCGTATACCAGTGTCAGTGTCTCACCCAGACGCCAGTGCCACTCCTGCGTAGTTCCTGCTTCCGTTCCTGATCCGGTTTGGCTGACGTTCCTGCTTCCTTTCCTGATCCGGTGTTGCTGTTGTTCCTGCTCCCGTTCCTGACTGGGGTTGGCTGTCACGACTGTTCCAGTATCCTGTCCTGACCTGACTGTCGTTCCTGCTCCTGGATTCTGACTGGCATCTTCCATTTGACTCTGGTCGCCTGGGCGACATTGTGACTACTGGTTTACTCCATACACCGGTTGCTAGTTGCCTCCTTTACAGCACCGGTAGGGCGTTCGTGTTGTCCAGTACGTGGTACTGGTTTACTCCATATCACCGGTTGCTAGCTGCCTCCATTACAGCACCGGTAGAGCTTCCGTGTTGTCCAGTACATGGTACTGGTTTACTCCATATCACCGGTTGCTAGCTGCCATCTTTACAAGCACCGGTAGGGTTTCCATGTTGTCCAGTACGCGGTACTGGTTTACTCCTTACACCGGTTGCTAGTTGCCTCCTTTACAGCACCGGTAGGGCGTTCCTGTTGTCCAGTATGCGGTACTGGTTTGCTCCATATCACCGGTTGCTAGCTGCCATCTTTACAAGCACCGGTAGGGCTTCCGTGTTGTCCAGTACGCGGTACTGGTTTACTCCATATCACCGGTTGCTAGCTGCCTCCATTACAGCACCGGTAGGGCTTCCGTGTTGTCCAGTACGTGGTACTGGTTTACTCCATATCACCGGTTGCTAGCTGCCATCATTACAAGCACCGGTAGAGCTTCCATGTTGTTCAGTACGCGGTACTGGTTTACTCCATATCACCGGTTGCTAGCTGCTTCCATTACTGCACCGGTAGGGCGTTCCTGTTGTCCAGTACACGTTACTGGTTTACTCTATATCACCGGTTGCTTCTGCCTCCGTTATTGCACCGGTAGGGCATTCCTGTTGTCCAGAACGCGGTACTGGTTTACTCCATATCACCGGTTGCTAGCTGTCTCCATTACAGCACCGGTAGGGCGTTCCTGTTGTCCAGTACGCAGTACTGGTATACTCCATATCACCGGTTGCTAGCTGCCTCCATTTACAGCACCGGTAGGGCCTCCCTGGTTTTCCTATACGTGATACTGGTTTGCTCCACTGTACCATCTTATGCTGATGCTTCCAATCTTACAGCACTAGTGGAGCTGTCTTTCAGTCATTTTTAGGCTGCCTTGCCCGGTATATTGGCAAGGCCGGTAGAGCCTCATTCAGATTGTCGTGCCATCCTCCAGGCTGCCTTGCCCGGTATATTGGCAAGGCCGGTAGAGACTTATTCCTCAATTGTGTCATCCATCAGGCTGCCTTGCCCGGTATATTGGCAAGGCCGGTAGAGCCTTATTCATATTGTTGTGCCATACCATAGGCTGCCTTGTCCGGTATATTGGCAGGGCTGATAGAGCCTACCATACTGTATCTTTGTAAAAGCTACTGTTTGAACCTATTTTGTGCATGTCGTTTAAATGTATGTTCAGGACACGTGAGGGTTCTTATTAAACTTTTCAACAAAGTTTGATTTTTATCTTACTCTGTATCTGAGAGTCAAAACAAACCGTGACAGTACGAAAGGGTCATGACCTCAGACAGTAAGAGTGAAGGTAACACACAGAACATCCATTGGAGGATGGATGTACATGAGCAGCATTTGGATCAGTTGGCATTGGCCATCCAAACTATTCTTGAGCGTACAGTACTTACTGATAAGTCCGTTTCGAGTCCCGTGGTCTCCCCAGTTTCGACACCGGAGAATGATACTATTACCTTGGTGGCTGCAGGCAAAGGGCTAACCACTTCCGCACCATTGCCGCTCAGATATGGTGGCGAACCCAGTCTGTGCAGCGGGTTTATCAATCAACATGAGATATTTCTAGAATTAACCTCTCATGCCTTTCCCAATGATCGCAGTAAAGTTGGGTTTATGATATCTTTATTGACCGGGCGAACACTGGCATGGGCCAGTCCCTTATGAGAGAGTGCGAAACCTTGCACGAAGAATTTCAGTGAATTTGTGCAAACATTTCGGAGAGTATTCGAGATCCCTGGTACAGCCACCTCTGCTGCTAAACGTCTAATGGAGATTCAACAGGGCAAGCGGACTGTGGGCGAGTATGCCATAGAATTCCGTACACTAGCAGCAGAGGTAGGTTGGAACAATGAGGCATTGCTGGCTGCCTTTGATCAAGGTCTGGGCGATTATATCAAAGATGAAACTGCAGCTAGAGAGTTGCCTAATGATCTGGACGAATATATTGATTACGCAATTCTAACTGACACTCGGATCCATGAAAGGCATATGGCTAAGGACCGTAGGGTACAGTCAAAAAGCACTGGGCTTAGCAGTTCATTTTGCCCATCCATCCCTCCCTCGTTGCCTAAATCCAATGATCTTGCACGGGAACCTGGTGAACCTATGCAATTAGGCTTTGCCAGGTTAACCAAAGAGGATCAAGCACATCGTAGAAGGCAGGGGTTATGTTTATACTGTGGTAAAACTGGGGACTTGCTAAGAACCTGTCCCGTACATCCGGGAAACGAACGCACCTAGGGTACCTTGGGGGACAGGCCTATTTTGTGCATGTCATTCAAATGTATGTTCAGGACCCGTGAGGGTTCTTATTAAACTTCTCAATAAAGTTTGATTTTTATCTTACTCTGTGTCTGAGAGTCAATACAAACCATGACACATTGATGCAGTGGTCTACCAAGGAAACTTAGTGTAGCATATGAAAGACACATCCTGCTTGCTTCCCTTTGCAATCAGAAAATGTCCAGCATTGCCATCAGCTCAGAACTGGCAGAAAATAATGGGATTCTGGTACACCCATTTACTGTCCGGAGAAGTCTGGTCAGAAGTGGACTTCATGGAAGACTTGCGGCCAAAAAGCCATACCTCCGAAGTCGAGAAAAGGCCGAGACTGAACTATGCATGAAAACACAGGAACTGGGGTGCAGAAAAATGGCAGCAGGTGCTCTGGACTGATGAGTCAAATTTGGAATATTTGGCTGTAGCAGAAGGCAGTTTGTTCACCAAAGGGCTGGAGAGCGGTACAAGAATGAGTGTCTGCAGGCAACAGTGAACCATGGTGGAGGTTCCTTGCAAGTTTGGAACTGCATTTCTACAAATGGAGTTGGGGATTTGGTCAGAATTAATGGTCTTCTCAATGATGAGAAGTACAGACAGATACTTATTCATCATGCAATAGCATCAGGGAGGCATCTGATTGGCTACAAATGTATTCTTCAATATGACAACGACTCCAAACATACAGCCAAAGTCATTAAGAACTATCTTTAGCATAAAGAAGAACAAAGACTCCTGGAAGTGATGGTATGGCCCCACAGAGCCCCGATCTCAACATCATTGAGTCTATTTGGGATTACATGAAGAGGCAGAAGCAACCGAGGCTGCCTAAATCTACAGAAGAACTGCGGTTAGTACTCCAAGATGTTTGGAACAACCTACCTGCCGAGTTCCTTAAACATCTGTGTGCAAGTGTACCTAGAAAAATCAATGCTGTTTTGAAGGCAGAGTGGTCACACCAAATTTTGATTTGATTTAGATTTTTCTTCTGTTCACTCACTATGCATTTTGTTAACTGATAAAAATAAACTAGTAACATGTCTATTTTTAAAGCAATCTTTACAGAATTTTCACACACACACACACATATATATATATATATATATATATGGGTGGTGGAAGTATTCACTCACTCTAAATTATTTATTGCCCAGGTGTACATCCCTAAGGTAAATGGACAGAAAGCAAGAAAAGGAGGGAGGATTTATTAAAGTAACGTGGCAATTCGTCTGGTTGATGTTTCCATCCGAATTGGACCTTTATCACCATGTGGAGTAACATTACAGCCTTTAAACAGCAGAAGTGTTTAATGTGGTTGTGTAGGCCACATGAGTTCCTCCACACCAGACTCGCCAAACCATGTCTTTATGTACCTTGCTTTGTGCACAGTGGCACAATCATGCTGGAACAGGAAAGGGCCTTCCACAAACTGTTGCCACAAAGTTGGAATCATACAATTATCTAAAATGTCTTTGTATGCTGTAGCATTAACATTACCTTTCACTGGGTAATGTTAATGCCACAGGGGTGTGCCACAGGGATGTCCAATCCATATCCGTATGGCATTGAAAATATTAAGGGATGGAAGCTGTTGACACTGCTCTTTAGCAGAGACAACAAACTGGCTCCATAGAGAGCTAGAGGAAGATCCCAACCTCTGCAACCTGAAGTTGGTGATGTTGGGACTGCAGACTCCAACTGCAAAGGCTGCTATCAGAGCTTAGTTCATGTGTGGTGATGTTAGCGGATTCGCATGCATATGATGGTGAAGACATCTCGGTGCATGTTGCTATTTGCCACTGACACAAATTTGTAAATATATCACCATCCTGGACCCTCATCTCTCCATTAATGCATCTCCTGTTTCTTGATCAGTGGCTGCCACACCCCAGGCGGCAGTAGGGCAGAGGTTAGGCCAGACTGCATAGAGTTTCCAGGGGGTGGTGATTCTGACAGAATGGCAGGGGGCAAAGGCATTCCACGTTATCACCCGTACCATCCCACTCACTTATCACATCCATTCCCTATCCAGTGTCCCTCTTCTGCCTGTCTCCCTTACCGTCTGCACTGTACAGTAATTACCTCTCTCTCATAATCATGTCCTTTTTCTTCTCTGTGTATATCCACTACCTGTTTCCCTTACCATTTGCTCTGTTCCATAACCACTTTGCATCCCTCACCAACTATCTTTCAACTTCCTCTCTCCAGTAATCACTTTTTTCCCTTGCCTCTCTTATGCCTTCCTCCCTCAACCATTGTTCCATTCATTACAAGTCATAATAAAGTCTCCTCCTCCCATCCCATTCTCACTCACAGTCTCACTGCTGCCTCCCTCCAACAATCACCTTCTTCCCCTGCCCAATGTCTCTCTGAAGCCTCTCTCCACACACACACACACACACACACACATATAGGTATTCCTTACTTCAATTTCTCTGACTCAGCCTGTCAGTTATCTCTGAGGGGCAGTCCTATCATTATAGTAATTGTCCCAATGAGAAGGATTTGCATATAAAGAGAGTTGTGACCTGTCTCCTTTTTTCTCCTACCACATAGTCTAAAACTCCATGCTGTAGGAATGAAGGCAGATCACTGCTGTATTCACTGAAAATTATTTTCTCCTGGAATGTTTCCATAGTAATAGTACCTCTTACCACTGGATATAATGGAGAGACTCTCAGAAAGTGTGTGCTGTTCACACTTATGCTCACCGGATATTGTAAATACTTTCAAAAAAGTATTTGATTCCACAATTACAGCTGGATTCAAAGCAAATAGGAAGCTGATCCAGGGAAATAGCCACCTGCTGTTGAGTGGAATTTTTTAACCCACTTGGAGATTAATTGGAAATGACTTCAACAGGGATTTTTATGGGGGGTTTGCCTTCCTCTGGATCATCTAGGATGATATGACAAGGGCTGAACTTGATGGATGCATGTCTTTTTACAGCCTTTCCATCTACGTTACTAAATCCTTTCAACATTGTGGCTCACAGTGAGATGATGATTTGGAAGGGTGCTAGTGGGTCTTTCATAAAGGATTATGGTACAACTGTATTGGTTCATCATTTTGGTCCTCTCTAGGACAACAAATTAATTACCACTTAAGGACCAGGGGGATGAGCAGTGTATTGTAAAACCATGCATTGTACACCCCTCTGGTCCTTAAAGGGATAGTATTACTTCAAAATTACTATCCCTCATATTGTAGCCCTTAATAAACTGAGTTAAATGACACCAGCAGCATCTCTCAAACCTTTATGGTTTAAGAGATAGCCGCTTTCAAAGTTTCCTCTCCCCTGCTGTCAGCGTTCTGCTGCCAGCAGGGGAATCCGGTCTCTGAATCAAGCGGAGGCTCTTCAGCAGAGCCGATATCTCGTTATGGAAGGAAAAATGATTCATTGAAACAGCCTTCTACGTGTTGTTGGTAACCAAGCACACGTAGAAGACTGTTTCAATGAATCATTTTTCCTTCCATAAAAAGATATTGGCTCTGTTTAAGAGCCTCTGCCTGTCCCGGGACCGGATTCCCCTGCTGGCAGCAGAACGCTGACAGCAGGGGAGAGGAAACTTTGAAAGCGGCTATCTCTTAAACCATAAAGGTCTGAGAGATGCCGCTGGTGTCATTTAACTCAGTTTATTAAGGGCTACAATATGAGGGATAGTAATTTTGAAGTAATACTATCCCTTTAAGTTGTTAAACAATGTCTTGTAAACTTTCATCTCACCAGAGTCTATGGACAGTTTAGGTCAGTTGACCATAAATCTCCACAGGATGAAATAGCAACAGTGCCACTGTACAATTCCAGGCCATTGAGATACTGCAAGTAAAAACTGCAATATCTTTGGAATAAAACACCTCACAGCAGTAGCAGTACCCCTGTTTTATTCAGGAGAATAACACCTACAATATATATTTCTGTATATATTAAAGGGATAGTAATGTTTCACAAAAACAGCAACTCCAATTAATCTTCATAGTATTTGAGCCATAGAGAGTGTTTTTTCACTACTGTCAGAGTTGTAGTTCAAGAGTAATTGAATGACAAAGTTCCCCCCTCCTGCCCCTTTTACCTTGTGTAAGCAATTTCTTCTCAGATGTGGAATCTGGTTGCTAGACCAAACAGATAACAGCCGAGGACAATCTTCTTCCTGTGAGAATAATGAAAGCCTTGCCCCCTTTGACAAGTTTTTCAGCTTTTTCCCTTATCTCAATTGAAGATTGTCCCTCTCTGCAATCTACCTGGGCACCTCCCTTCTGCTCTGGCTGAGCAGTGTTACATCAGTAAAAGGGGAGGGAGGGGGATACTTTATCATTCAATTACTCTTAAAATACAACTCTGACAGTATTGAAATAACACTCTCCAAGGTCAAAATACTATGAAGATTAATTAGAGCTGCTTTTATTATGAAACATTACTTTCCCTTTAAGTGTTACTATCTCTTTAAGGAGAGATAAGAAAAACTGCTAAACGTATGAAGCTTAATTCATCATGGGACAGTGTCTAGCAGCTAAAACTCATATGCCTCCAAGTATGGCAGCAATGAATGGGTTACAGGAGATGAAAGCAACTATAAATGCAAACTGGAGGAATTCTAGGGCAAACCAAGTGCACTACAGGGGAGAAGATCCCATTAAACCTTTGAGTGACAGGGGGCTACACAACACATTGCAAAGCAATGCATTCCTTATCGCTCTGGCACTCAAAGGGCCAACTTAAATGGGGAATGTAATGCGTTGGAGACTTCTCTAGCATTTAAGGGATTATAGTTCCCGCATAAATCAATCTTTGGAAATTAGATTTTTACGCTATGGTACAATTGGTTTCCCCCAGAATTCCTCCACTTTCCTTTTGAACCTATGTGTCACAGACAAAGATATAATGAAGCTCAATGAGACACTCTAAAACAGAAGAAAATAACTCATCTTACTCCATCGCATTGCAAAGCATACTGCCAACATTTAGGAATATAACAATTCATAGAGATTAATCAATGAGTTGTGTTAACAGAATACTTTGATATAAGAGAAACCGCTTTTGAATAGGTCCTTGAGTGTTATATGAGAATAATAGCATTATAAGTATAGCTAATCTTGGAGTAATGTTACAATGATGAGAGGATGGATAAACCGCCCAAAACTCGTCCTGCTCTCGTTGGCACAGTACAAACTACACTGCTGGCATAAATTAACAGAGAAAAGCATTGAAATTAATATTAAAAATAATGTATACCTAGCTCTGTAGCCATAATACAAGACGAGTAGCAGAGAAGTAATGGGAAGAATAGCACTTAGGTAGAGTCCCGTGTGGTAAGTATATGTGTCAAGACTTAAATTGTCTGTGTTAAAAGAAGAGTACTTGGAAACTAGAATGTGAAATAATCAAAAGCGGGCATGAACATGTACTGCATGATTATTTTACAGTTAGCAAACAAGGCCCCTATTCTGTGCAGAAATGAATCTAAGAACGCGGATACTACAGACACAGGTTTATATTATTATTATTATTTATTATTATTATTATTCATAATAAAGCCAGAACTGACGGCTCCAGAGGTTGTCTATCATTTCTAATGTAATACCTTAATGAAGACCCATTGTTGCTGCCTGCTCTGTTAAAGGGATAGTAATGTTTCATAATAAAATCAGCTCTAATTAATCATCATAGTATTTGGGCCTTGGGGAGTGTTATTGCAATTCTGTCAGAGTTGTAGTTCAAAAGTAATTGAATGATAAAGTATCCTCCTCCCGCCCCATCTACTGATGTAACGCTGCTCAGCTTAGAGCAGCAGGGTGTGTCCAGGTAGATTGCAGAGAGGGATAATCTTCAATTAAGATAAGGGAAAAAGCTGAAAAACCTGTCAAGGGGGGCAGGGTTTTCATTGTTCTCACAGTAAGAAGATTGTCCCCTGCTGTTCTGTCTGGTCAAGCAACCAGATTCCACATCTGAGGAGAGCAGTGTTACACTAGGTAAAAGGGGCAGGAGGGGGACAATTTATCATTCAATTACTCTTGAACTACAGCTCTGACAGTATTGAAATAACACTCTCTATGGCTCAAATGCTATGATTGGAGCTTCTGTTTTTGTAAAGCATTACTATCCCTTTAAGTGAGTGCTTCCATAAAACCACTGTATTATTTAATTGTATATTTTTAGATGAATCAGCCCTCCCAGGTCTTTCATATGGTACAGAGGATCCAAAATCATATTGTCAACATTTCAATCATATATATAGGGTGATCCATGTATATATCTATGTATATAAAAGAGAAAGGCTCATTACATAATTTATGTCTCCTCAGGAGACACACACACACTCAGGGGTGGCAATAAGGAGGAGTTACTGCTACCATTGGGTAATTTAATGGGGGCATGATTTTCACAGGAGTTGCAGTACTGCAGGGAGTTGGCCCGCCCCCACTCTCCAGCCCGCCCACCACTATCCAACTGAAGAAAAAAACAAAATGGCTGCCACTTGCTCCTACACCACCCTAATACACACATGATCCGCTCACACAGCACCAAACACACACACACACCTCCAAACACACACAGCATCAAACACACACACACACCAAACATACAAAGCACCAAACAAACACGCACACACAGCACCAAACACACACACACAAAGCACCAAACATAGCATCAAACACACACAGCATCAAACACACACACACAGCATCAAACACACACAAACAGCATCAAACACAGAGTGTCATAAAGGTATCCCACACATTGCAACCCAGTGTATGGGATTCCTTTCTGGCAATCAAAGGGTTAAGGCTGTAACTGTGTTTCTGCTTCCATACTGACACACCGCTGCACTCCTGCTAATGACTACAGGTTTACACCACACAGTGTGATCACCTCCAACAAAATAACAGCCAAATAAATCTTACTTTACTTGATTCCCCTCCCTACAAACTTTCCTACCTGCACAGAGCCATGTCTGCTGGTTGTCTAGCAACCATCCGATCTCCTCCACTATACAGGAAGTTGTGAGGAACCAAAACCTGTTTTTGCTGCTGGGAGAAATATCCTGACCTGCTTTGTGTGTCATCACATAGGACTCAAGACCACTGTTATTGTATGTATGTCTCACACTATGGGGACGCTGTGTAAGACTCAGTATGGAATGTGTATGTGTGTCACTATGGGTTTGTATGCATGTCTAAATATAACATGTGTATGTGTGTCTCACTATGTGTGTGTCTCACTATGAGATCTGTATGTGTCTCAGTATGGAATATGTGTGTGTGTGTGTATGTGTTCAGTATGGAATGTGTGTGTGTGTGTCTCTCACTATGAGATCTGTATGTGTGTCTCAGTATGGAATATGTGTGTGTCTCACTATGGAATATGTGTGTGTGTGTCTCACTATCACGGTGCCCGTGCTATTTGGCGACATTCTGTCAGTTTCCACTCTTGCCTACGCCTATTGGTTGCACTGTCATTGTCCCGCCCAGTATTTGTCCTTAAATACTGGGTTCTGGCACTTCTCCAATGCCCTTTCGTGGTGTTTCCATACCAGCGCTTGTTCCTGTTATTCGTGTGATCTCAGTGTACCAACCCGGCCTGCCTGACGACTCTGCATCTTGTTCCTGCCTGTGTACCGACCCGGACTGTCTGACTATTCTACATCTTGTTCCTGCCTGTGTACCGACCTGGATTGGCTGACGTCCCTGCTCCATGTATCGACCCGGCCTGGCTGACATTCCTGCTCTATGTACCGACTCGGATTGGCTGAAGTTCATGCTCTGTGTACCGGCCCAGCTGACATTCCTGCTTGGTGTACCGACTCGGATTGGCTGACGTTCCTGCTCTGTGTGTGGTTCCGGGCCTGCTGGGCTACTGTGGTTGCATACCACTCCTGCACGCCTTATCCGGTCTCCGGTTAGGGTGGTGTCAGGATCCTCCCTGTCTGTTCGCTGCAGTCTGGTCTCCGTTGCCTCAGTGTCGCCCAGGCGACATTTCTGTGCGTCCTCACTTTCGTGCAGTCCTCAGTTGGGTGCCTCACAGGGCAAGCTGCTCAGTTCCATTACTGCTACAGCAGTCCAAGTTGCTCAGTCTCCATTACTGCTACGGCAGTATCCAAGTTGCTCAGTCTCCGTTACTGCTACGGTAGTACCCAAGTTGCTCAGTCTCCGTTACTGCTACGGCAGTCCACAAGTTGCTTAATCTCAGTTAATGATACGGCAGTCCACAAGTTGCTCAGTCTCCGTTCCTGCTACGGCAGTCCACAACTTGCTTAATCTCAGTTACTGCTACGGCAGTCTACCAGTTGCTCTGGTCTCCATTACTTTTGGGCGTTACTTGATTTTGTGCTCTCTCTTTTTGATTGAGCTTCTTAAAGGGCCTTGCACTATTAGGGCCTGTCAGTACTCTCGACCTAATAGTAACCCATTCAGTGCTGTCCAACTGTGTATCACACAAGAACTGCCTGACCTGTGTCAGTATATTGAACTCTGGATTACCTGCATATACTGGACCCGTGTGGGCCTACCTCATTATAACCTGTCTTGTGTCTGTACTATATTGTATATATATTACAGGACCCGTGCGGGTTATTGTTATTATCATTGTTCAATAAAATTGTGTTTTATCCAAAACCTACTGTGTCTGTGTGTTAAACAAACCGTTACACTCACTATGAGATCTGTATATGTGTCTCAGTGTGGAATGTGTGTGTGTCTCTCTCACACTATGAGATCTGTATATGTGTCTCAGTATGGAATATATTTGTGTGTGTGTGTGTCTCACTATGAGATCTGTATGTGTGTTCAGTATGGAATGTGTGTGTGTCTCTCACTATGAGATCTGTATGTGTGTCTCAGTATGGAATATGTGTGTGTCTCACTATGGAATATGTGTGTGTGTGTCTCTCACTATGAGATCTGTATATGTGTCTCAGTGTGGAATGTGTGTGTGTCTCAGTATGAATATGTGTGTGTGTCTCACTATGAGATCTGTATGTGTGTCTCAGTATGGAATATGTGTGTGTCTCACTATGAGATCTGTATGTGTGTCTCAGTATGGAATGTGTGTGTGTGTGTCTCACTATGAGATATGTATTTGTGTCTCAGTATGGAATGTGTGTGTATGTCTTACTATGAGATCTCTATGTGTGCGCGTCTCACTATGATCTGTATGTGTGTGTGTGTTTCACTATGACATTTGTATGTGTGTCTTAGTATGGAATGTGTGTGTGTCTCACTGACATCTGTATGTGTGTCTCAGGATGGAATGTGTGTGTGTGTGTCTCACTATGAGATCTGTATGTGTGTTATGTGTGTGTGTGTTTCACTATGAGATATGTATGTGTATCTAAGTATGGAATGTGTGTGTGTCTCACTATGAGATTTGCATGTGTGTTGTGTGTGTGTGTTTCACTATGAGATCTGTATGTGCATCTAAGTATGGAATGTGTATGTGCATGTCTCACTATGAGATCTGTATGTGTGTCTCAGTATGGAATGTGTATGTGTGTCTCAGTATGGAATATGTGTGTGTGTCTCTCACTATGAGATCTGTATGAGTGTCTCAGTATGGAATGTGCGTGTCTCACTATGGAATGTGTGTGTATGTGTGTGTGTCTCTCACTATGAGATCTGTATGTGTGTCTCAGTATGGAATGTGTGTGTGTGTCTCTCACTATGAGATCTGTATGAGTGTCTCAGTATGGAATGTGTGTGTCTCACTATGGAATGTGTGTGTATGTGTGTGTGTCTCTCACTATGAGATCTGTATGTGTGTCTCAGTATGGAATGTGTGTGTGTGTCTCTCACTATGAGATCTGTATGAGTGTCTCAGTATGGAATGTGTGTGTCTCACTATGGAATGTGTGTGTATGTGTGTGTGTCTCTCACTATGAGATCTGTATGAGTGTCTCACTATGGAATGTGTGTGTATGTCTCACTATGAGATCTGTATGTGTGTGCATGTCTCACTAGGAGATCTGTATGCGTGTGTGTGTGTCTCACTGTGACATCTTTATGTGTGTCTCAGTATTGAATGTGTGTGTGTGTCTCACTATGAGATATGTATGTGTGAGTGTGTCTCACTGTGACATATGTATGTGTGTCTGAGTATGGAATGTGTGTGTGTGTCTCACTATGACATCTGTATGTGTGTTATGTGTGTGTGTTTCACTATGAGATCTGTATGTGGATCTAAGTATCGATTGTATATGTGTGTGTCTCACTATGACATCTGTGTGTGTGTTGTGTGTGTGTTTCACTATGAGATCTGTATGTGGATCTAAGTATCGATTGTGTATGTGTGTGTCTCGCTATGAGATCTGTATGTTTGTCTCATTATGAAATGTGTGTATCTCACTATGGGATATGTGTCTCACTACGGTGTGTGTCTGTCACACTATGGGATGTGGATGTGTAGTATGTGTGTGTCTGTCTCACTATGGCATGTGTTTGTATGTATGTATGTGTGTGTGGCTGTGTGTGTCGCTCACTATGGCCATAGCTGGGAACTTTTGAAATACCATCACTCACAGATCTGATATTAACCCTTGAAGCCCAGTGGGGGAAAAAAAGAGTACATTGCATTAACTGTTTCACTTCCAGAGGGGTAGGCAATGCATTGCAAATTAATAACAAATATACACTTATAGATGGTTATATGTGTGTGTGTATGCCTCACATGAGATGTGTACATGTGAGTATCTCACTATGCAATGTGTGTATCACTATGCCATGTGTATGGGTGTGTGTCTCTGCATGGGATGTGTATCTCTCTGTCTCACTATAGGGTGTGCATGTGTGTCTCTCACCATGGGATGTGTGTGTCTGTGTATGGGATGTGTATATGTGTGTGTCTCACTATGGTGGGGGGGGTGTCTGTATGGGATGTGTATATGTGTGTCTCACATAGGCATGTGTGTGTGTCGCTGTATGGGCTGTGTATGTGTGTGCTCACTATGGAGTGTGTGTGTCTCTGTATGGGATGTGTCTGTCTGTCTCTGTATGGGCTGTGTATGTGTGTGCTCACTATGGAGTGTGTGTGTCTCTGTATGGGATGTGTCTGTCTGTCTCTGTATGGGATGTGTATGTGTGTGTGTGTGTCTCACTATGGGTAGGGTTACCACCTTTTCTTCAAAAAAATACCGGCCATGGCATTCCCTCCATAGACTTAACATTGGACAGAAGCCAATTTTTTACA
Source organism: Rhinophrynus dorsalis (assembly GCA_037306005.1). Lineage (NCBI taxonomy): Eukaryota > Metazoa > Chordata > Amphibia > Anura > Rhinophrynidae > Rhinophrynus > Rhinophrynus dorsalis. The sequence continues at coordinate 235,272,503 of CM074721.1, read as the reverse complement.
GGCCTGCCGGTAAAATACCGGCTGGGTGGCAACCCTAACCATGGGATGTGCATGTGTGTATCTGTATGGGATATGTGTATGTGTGTGTCTCACTATGAAGTGTGTGTCTCTGTATGGCATGTGTATGTGTGTGTGTCTCACTATGGCGTGTGTGTCTCTGTATGGGATGTGTATCTGTGTGTGTCTCACTTTGGCGTGTGTGTCTCTTTATGGGATGTGTATGTGTGTGTGTCTCACTATGACGTGTGTGTGTCTCTTTATGGCATGTGTATGTGTGTGTGTCTATGTATGGGATGTGTATATGTGTGTCGCACCATGGCATGTGTGTGTCTCACTACAGGATGTGTATATGTGTGTCTCACTATGGGATGTGTGTGTGTGTCTCACTATAGGTGTATGTGTGTCTCAGTATGGAATGTGTGTGTCTCTCACTATGGGGACACTATGGCAGTTCAAGTCAGCTTGGGGGGGGCAGACAGCTAAAACAGAACGTGATTACATGCATTTTACAGAACTTTCATAAACAAAAACAGACAGGCAACGCCTTCCCACACTGCTAGTATATATATATATATATATATATATATATATATATATATATATATATATATAGATAGATAGATAGATAGATAGATAGATAGATAGATAGATAGATAGACATTGATATATATTATATATATATTATATACACACAATACACTAGCGAATGGTGCTCTGAATTGCCCGGGGAGTCTCTGTCTTTTTTCTACAGCATGAAAATTGCCTCTTCTGATTCAATGCATGTGGCCAATCTCCGCCCCGCACTGTAGGGTGGACAGAAACCTTATATACATATACACTAAATCTCTGGGAAGAAGTACTTAACCCTCTGAGTGCCAGAAAGTATTTAACACATTGCTTTGCAATGCACTGCGTACCCCTCTGTTACTCGAAGGGTTAAAAGAGTCAGAGTGTTGTGCAACACACTGGAAAGCCCTCATCCCCTAGCATTTCAAGGGTTAACACACTCCAAATTCTTTACAGAGTATTATTAAACTAGTTGAACAGCCCGTTACACGGGCCACAGTGCCTCTGGCAGCCGGTCGCGGGGCAGTCACACGCAGTGGAGACTGCCCGCGCCTCGGCTGATACAGAGCCTCTGGCAGCCATTCGCGGGGCAGTCACACGCAGTGGAGACTACCTGCGCCTCGGCTGATACAGAGCTGGACGCTCCTTCGGAGCGCCCAGCTCTGTATCAGCCGCGGCACGGGCAGTCTCTACTGCTTATGACTGCCGCACGCGCAGCAGTGTCTACTGCGCATGTCGGGCGTTACACACAACTTGGCGAATTATTATATAGGATATGGACCATTTATTATTCATGCTGACTGATGAACTAAGATAAATTGGAGTATTTCTGAAGTCAGCCTGCTGCACCACTGGGAGTAGCTAAAATATCCAAAAAATCCCATGGATTTAAATGTTTTTTAGGCCCTTAAGTGCCAGAGAAGTCTCCAACGCACACTGCTTTACTCTCTCTGGCATTCAATGGGTTAAAATCACCATTTAAATCAGTGATATTTTTATTTGCCTGTTACATGAATTGCTCCAGTTCAATCTCAAGGATATCATGAATTTTTAAGGTTAAACTTTGTCTAAACCTACACACAAGATTTAAAGTAAAATCCTAAACAAGATTACCTTTAATTTTTGCCCATGGAAGTGCTGAAAAATACCAGCTGTTTATCAGATTTGTGATCAAATGAACCGAATACATTATGAGATACCTGCCTGGTATTTGGTACATTAAACTGCAGCTGTCTGGGACTCCAAATGAGGATATTATAGTCACTTGGAAAATGTAATTTTCACTTTTTGTCTTTTTTTTATTTGGTTGACTAGAGATGTATTCAAAAAGGGGTAAATGCACTGCGTTCATTATTTATTTCCTTTAAGTTTTTATTCAGTGCTATAGTATTTAGAAACATTTTATCATCCCTCTTTAACCCTTTAAGTACCATTAAAAAGCTAGTGTGAAACACTAGATTCTCAATGCATTTCACACTTCTCTGTTCCTTAAAGGAACACCAACACCTAGAAATTAATCTGGGATAGATCATTTTAAATCATGTATTTCCAGCTAGTATCTGTAAAATGTACTTATGTTTGATCCCTAAAATCTAATCCTAAACTTTTAATGTTATTATTAACGTATACGTAGACTATGCTACATAGACACAATTTGGTTAATTGTTTATAGATAACTAATGGTAATGTATTGAGATTAGTACCCACTGTTCTTATTTTCATAAAGTTTGTTACCTTTTTTCAGTCCATTTAAAGACAATGTAGAACCATCACTTCTTGGGTACTCTATCAAAATAGTTATGTAATGGGAGCCATGAAATCAGCAGAAATGGGAGGGAACCTCCAGAAAGCATATGTAAAAGTAGATCTTAGATTTCATAAAAACAGATACAGGATTTTTCAGAGGCTCGCAAGGAGTGCAGGGTGTTTAGGTGTATACAAACCCAGGTCATCTTTAGGTGTTAGTGATGCTTTAAAGGGATGGAAATGTTTCAAAATAAAAGCAGCTCCAATTAATCTTCATTGTATTTTGGCCATGGAGAGTGGTGTTCAATACTGTCTGAGTTGTAGTTCAAGGCTAATTGAATGTAAAGTATCCCTCCCCCACCCCTTTTACCTAGTGTAAGCCACCTCCCAGACCAGACCAGACAGCTCAGAGCAAGGCACAATCTTCTTACTGTGAGAACAATGAAAACCCTGCTCCCCTTGACAGGTTTCTCAGGTTTTCTCTCATGCTAATTGAAGATTTTCCCTCTCTGCAAGCCATGCGGGCACCACCTTTCTGTTCTGAGGTGAGCAGTGTTACATCAGTAAAAGGGGCGGGAGGGGTATACTTTATAATTCAATTACTCTTGAACTGTAACTCTGACAGTATTGTAATAACACTCTCCTTGGCCCAAATACTATGAACATTAATTGGAGCTGCTTTAATTTTGAACCATTACTATCCCTTTAAAGAGCTAATGCCATACTGAGAAATGCTCATGAAAGTTTTAGATCTCCCTGCATGCGATTTAGAACACTGGTGTGGATTAGACACAAGTGCAACATACTGTGCGAGTACAAAGAAATATTGTTTCCTATATATTGCTGGTTCTAGAGTTCTGTTTCCAGTGAGAATTGTACTTGCACTTTGTTTTCTTTGTCTTTTGGTCCATCGGATGGGACACTGTGTGTAGCACCGACTGAACCTTTTGTAGCAGCTGAACAGCCTGGGAACATACCCAAGTGGAATTGAAGGTACTAAAATAGCTTCCATCTGCACTTCTTGTCTGTCTTACACATATGTGTTTGATAGACCATCTAAATTTGTGAGAACTCCATTTGAGGGGTTTGGAGTGGGTTTGAAATTGAAGTTATATTTACATACTACTCTAGGAGGTGCCCCTTTCTCTTTGTTTTTTCCCCCATGACAGTTTAATGCTTTGAAGACCGGAGCAGTTTGCAATGCATTGTGGAGCATTCAAGGGGTTAAAATCCATATTTAATTCAATGGGGATTGTATTTGTCCCATATGGTGCAACTGATGTGCTCTCGAGAGGTTAAATAACCTATGAAAATAAAATGTTTATAAGCTAAAATCTAAACACCTTGATAATCAAACAAAACTGTCCAATGATGTAGGACTTAGCAAATGATTCTACCTATAGATGGAAAGCACAGTTGTACAGGAGGTATGCAGCACTTTCATACAGTGTAACTCTGTTAAATTGTTGCGTCCCTAGTTCAAAATGTGCATTCTATAATTTAGGTTAAGAAACAAGCATGTTTAATTACTCCCATCATTCCAATCATCCAACATCTGGAGTTAGATAACTTAGGGCAGGAGTACTCAAATGTTGGACCTCTGTTGGCTGGTTGGTGATGATAAGATTTATAGTCCCCAATGGCTGGAGGTCCAACAATCGACTACACCTGATGGTGAGTGATCACATGTCCGAGATTGCCCAGAACAGTCCTGTATTTTATATGCCAATGACAAAGTTCCAGAATTAATCTGTGGAGTATAATGTTGTAAACACTAGAGGATGAACCTCCCACTGGATGTTGTGATAGACAAAAACGCATGTGCTTAGAAACATGAAAATGGCTGCCAAATATCAAGCCTTGGTGTAGTCTTACTCTACAAAGGCTCTGCAGCTACTGTTTGGTATCAGGAAGCAGGGCTCAATTATTCCTCTAGTGTTTGGAACTCTGTGGAGCTCATTTTCCTGCAGCCCAGCATGAACATCACAACATTCAATGGGCAGTACTCCCTCTGGAATGTGTAAGAGGTGTACATGCCCCTCACACACACACACACGCACACACACACACACACTCACCCTAGAGCTGAGGAGAAGTACTCTGCCTATATTGTCAGTTTTCCTGAATGTCAGAAAGAAAATATGTTACTCTAGGAAGATGCAAGATTTAGTTTCCAACAGCAGGAAGACTAAAGAATGACTGCCACTAATCACATACCTGTGTCCTTCTCAGTGGAGTCATGCCATTATGTGACCTCTGCAGTGACATGGGCTTTTTGGGGCCTTTTTCTGCCTTTGCAATGGAAATTGAATGTTTCTATGCACAAGCAGTTTTTGTTTCAAAGGGTATTTATATCTGGTTTGTGGGCTTCCACTCATTCCTCATGCAAAAAGATCATCTCTGAAGCTTTAAATGTGCTAATTTCTGGTTGCTCTTTGGTGTTCCCATCCTTGGCTACACGTTGACAATGAACTTGTTACAGTTTCACTGACCATGGGCTATGTTACTGATTACAAACTTTTTCCACCTTCCTTGACCTTTTGGCTGACTTAATGTTGATCCTGAACCACCTGCCCTGACTTTAACTACATTCCAACTTGACCTTCTGCCTTCTCTGCTTCCTGAATGCAGGAATTTCTATTGGTGCCTGTTGGTCCCTCCGGCATGTAGGTGTAGCTGTTCAGATCCAGTACCAGCAGAACCTGTTCTGGTTAGCTACACTTGTGGTCAGCATCTTTTGGCCACAGGAAAAACCTTAGACAGGGACTGGCCATATCGATCACAATGTTATTTTTGTCACAGCGGTTTTAGCGACAGCCCAGGCAGCACTGGGGGGGATAACTTTTTTACATTTTTATTTTATTTTTTAGGTTATTGATGCAGATAATCAGGACATCGCAAACACTGCAGGACGTCTGATATCAAAGTGAGTATATGTATTTTACATACACAAACTATACTACTGGTGAGTGGAGTGCAACAGGTCCCAGATATACCTTGCATGTTTTTAATTAAATTATATGGGGGCTCCAGACCCCCATACTGTTTTTTTATACTTTTCCACTTACAAAACATACAGGATGACTGAACCTCATATTATTTTCACTCGATTACCCCTCCAGTTCCTGTATGGCTACTTGTAACCAAATCAGTGAAAGAGTGGCTAATTTTTTATGGGTGTTGCAGGGTGTTTTCTTTTTTTTAATACACTATGCATTGTAAAACCCTCATTTGGCATTTGCAGCAAAATCACTGTGATCTAGAAAGAGAAGGATTAAAAGTGTCTGTTGACTGGGTGATTGTGAGTGGCTGATGGCGGTGGTACTCTCTATTTTTTTGTTTTGCTTTGCTTATTTTCTGGTTTTTAATTTGGAGGTTAACTCCTCTTGCAGAGTAGCAATATTACTGTGATGTGGCAATGGATGGGTTAAGTACATTTGTTTAGAGGAGGGGAGGGTGCTTGTGCACAAGGGTGTCAGGCAAATGTAATGGCAGAACTGACCACCTGGAAATATCTGCCAAGTAGAAAAATAGACATTGTGCAAATATTTCCATCTGGAATGGAATCTAGACCATAATTACATCTGATACTCCCTAAGAATCAAACTGCTGTTTATGTGCATGGTGTGTGTTTAAGGCTAAAAAAAAAAAAAAAAAAAAAAAAAAATGCAAAAACAAAACAAAACTTCTGCCACCAAAGATGTAGATTTTACTTCCCAATGTAGATGTATAATCCTTAACTCTTATAGCAAGAAACACATGGCCACATTTTTAGAATAAAGAATTGCTCCCTATATTCAATTCCCACCCCCGATAGTGAAAGTTTTCAGGTTATCCTCAGTTAACCCTTCGAGTGCCAAAGCAATGCGTTGGATACCTCTCTGGCACTCAAGGGATTAAGCATAAGTGAATGTCATTAACACAGAATGAATAAGTAACTCCCTGATTGGCCCATCTTTACATCGGATTGCCTATGAATATATACATCCTGCTACTTGTTTAACCCTTTAAGTGCCTGTGAGGTATTCAGTGCATTGCCTTTCAAAGGTTTAATATTATTCACGGCACTATATTCTGACTACCATACAGAAAATGGAAAATAATCCAGTATAATTAACCCTTTGCGTTCCACAGGGGTATGCCACCATTGCTCTGACACTCAAAGGGTTAATAGTGTGTTTACGCTTTACCTTAATATTCTAAGTTAACGTAAGAAAGTCTGCATTTTAGGGAATATCTTCGTTAGACACGATAAGGGAATGATTAATGTTTCTCCTGATTTTGCCATGAAATCCATTACCTTGATGTAAATGTTGAATTAAAGCCACAAGCTAAAACTTTAGATTTCAGCATTTCGAACATGGATCTTCAGTTGGATGTTTATGTTACACACACACTATTTATATACATAGAGATAGATAGATAGATAGATAGATTTGTTTTTAATAGATCTACTTTTTTAATACAGAGCCCTTAATGAAATTGTAATTCTGCAAGGTTACCCAGTTGAATCACACTAATCCTGCAGAATGACATTCTCCTGTGTCCTGCTTTCAAATGGAGAACTTGTCATACATATAAGTATAGTGCAGTTGATTTAGGCAGTAATTGCTCCACTTTCCTTTGAACATAAGGTCGTTGCACTTTTTTATAGAGTGGGGTTTGTGGCAGAACTGTATCAGTACAGAGCATACCAGTAGAACATATTTCACATTATTCCGGGCATTTTTGTAGTTTTACTGTGCAACTGTACACTTGATCTATCATTTCACAATCATTATTGTATGATCATAGAAAGCACATGCAAAAATGTGTCTCTTGCAAATAAATGTGATCTAACTTAAAGGGACTTCTACTATCCTCAGTACAACGATTTGGATAAACCTTTGTCAGATGCAAATTGATATTTATTTACATTAGAGAAATGTGTGGGCAATGCAGCCCCTGAACAACAGTCAGATGTGGTCATCTCTTCTCAGTATCCACAGGGCTAGGTAGTTGAGGCTGTTGAATTAAGAAGAACTGGGGAGATACATTAAGCTTGATAAAGAGGAGAAATTGATCCCAGTGAGATCACTTCTCCAATTTATATGTTATTCTATGGAGCCTGTGCACTAAGACTTCTCAATTGCACAGGCACCATAGAATTACATAGTAATTGGAGAAATGATCTCCACTTTATTTCCTCTGTATTACACCATAGTGGATAACCCCCTGAAGCAATTCTGAGGTAAACCAACTGCACCCTGGGGAGCAAATACAAATTTGCCTTAATTTAACCCTTTTGAGTGCCATGCATTGAAAATCCCTCTGGCACTCAAAGGGTTAAACTATGGCTTAAATCCTTGAGTGCTAGCTTCAAATTACTTTGGAGACCTCACTAACACTGACGGAGTTAAAACGGTGATTGCTATAGAATTACTACAGAGGGTAAATTCACTAAGGGCTGCCGAGGTTCTTGTGTGGCGCTATATAAGCAAATTTGACTAGAGCCTTATTTTATGTACTAAGCTACATTCTACATGTTACACCTTAAGTACATCCTTTTCGCCGATTTCTTATTTTAATATTTAAATTGGACTATGAGATTTTTATATTCCTCAATATGTGTTCATGTTAATGTAACAGTACACTCAGTGCTTTGTTAGTATAAGGATGTCGGCAGAGCACTGACTGGATAGCTTCAAACCCAGTGCTTTGCCATAAGCTCTGGGATAGGCAGGCTTGAATTTACCAGTATTCAGCTCAGCACTGGATTGGTCACACCAGCCTCCAGGGATTGAGCTGGGTGAGCACACAGAGGTAGACACCTGGAGACTTCAGTGAGGAGGGATAAAACCTGTGATCTGCACAATGATATTGCTCCTGTTTTTTGTGTTAATGTACATCTTGGGATGGGCATAGTCTTTGGACATGCATGAGTTCAGCCCTTCAGCCTATCTTGCTTTTCATATGCAGACACTTAGTGACAACCTCAGTCTGGCACAAGGCACTCATAACAATAGCCTTTTCTTTTTGTTTACATTCTGAATATACATAGCCAAAATATTATCCATGCTGTACACATTTATGTAACTGTGCTAAACACTACTGATAAATAACGTAGCACTCACCAAGTTTATGTACAAATTTTTTGCTACCACATAGTAGCTCCCTCACACAAGTATTTTAGTAATTAGGGAAAGTATAATGGCCTTAGAAGTAGGCCAGTATCACTGATTTTTAATTACTTGATACTAAATATATGTTCATTTGAGATTTAAGGCAGATAGGGACTTGCTGAATATATATGATGTACCTTGAAGGTCAAGGTACACGTTTTCGGCCACAAACATGTAACTAAATATAATTTTTTTTTATGTTTAGAAATTCACATTTTATCTATTGGCGCATATATATATATATATATATATATATATATATATATATATATATATATATACATATACACACACACACTAGCAATGTGGTACGGTGCCGCCCGTCAGGCACACATAGAGATACACAAGCAAATGCACACGCATGCACTGAGATGCATAAATAGCGACACAGTCATGCACACATACATGCAATGCACAACATGCAGACACAGAGTGTGATACAGACGTGCAACACACACAGTGAGACACACACTCACACACATAGACACACACATACACACACACAGAAGTGAGCCATAAGGGGGTGATTTATGTGTCATTGTAATGAGTTTGTGTTTGTACTTATGCCTCCACTGTGGCATTCATTCATGTAGTTGAAATTCATATGGTAATTGCACATACTATGGTGGAAGGTGGATTGTGCTGGCTCCCGGGGTGTGAGTGAGTGTGTGTGAGTGAGTGGCATTCATTCATGTAGTTGAAATGCATGTGGTAATTGCACATACTATGGTGGAAGGTGGATTGTGATAGCTCCCGGGGTGTGATTGAGTGTGTAAGTGTGAGTGCGAGAGTGAGTGTGTGAGTGATTGCGTGTGTGAGTGTGTGTGTGATAGTGATTGAGTGTGAGTGATTGAGTGTGTGTGTGAGTGTGTGTGATTGAGTGTGTGATTGAGTGTGAGTGTCTGAGAGTGTGAGTGAGTGTGTGTGTTTGTGTCTGATGTGTTTGCGTCTGTAGTGTAGGAGCAAGTGGCAGCCATCTTGTTTTTTCAGTCACTTGGATAGTGGTGGTCGGGCTGGATAGTGGGGGCAGGCCAACTCCCTGAATGATTTAAATTACTCCCCCAGTGAATCACCCAATGGGAGCAGTAACTCCTCCTTACTTAAGCTGAGGTAACATAGCAATATAACACAGTGGCTCTTCAGTTGAGGCAACGTAGCAATATGCTGAGGGAACAAATAGAAAGTGGTGTTACCTTCTGTAACATACATAAAGCATCTCTCTCTCCCTTTAAGGAGAAAGGGTGGGAATCAGGAAGCAGGAAGTGGAGGAGTGACAGTTGAAAACAGACAGTTAGTGAGGTTAAACTGAAGAGATGAAAAGGGTTAAATAAAAGAGTTGCTATTAAGTTTATCAGAGTCTGTATTTTATGGAAACATTACACCCTTGTACTGAAACAGAGTGTATACAGGGTTACAATTATCTGTGGGAGGTGAAACAGTGTGTTTGTGGGGTCATGATCCTGAGTGAGAGTGTGTGTGGACCGGGAGAAGTTATTGATATCCCCTACTTCAGGAGCGAGTGGCAGCTATATTTTTTTTGTCAGTTGGATAGTGGTGGGCGGGATGGAGGGGGCGGGCCAATAATAGTGCCCCCATTGAATCACTCAATGGGAGCAGTAACGTCCCCATTGAATCATCCAATGGGAGTTGTGTCTCCTAATGAGACATAAATTATGTAATAAGGCATTATGTTCGATGTGTGTGTGTTTTCTGAGGAGACATAAATTATGTTCTGTGTGTGAGGAACCATAAATTATGCAATGAGGCTCTCTCTTTTATATATCTAGATATATCATCATCATCACCATCTTCAGCCATTGTTGATCTCCTGCAGGATGAAGGCCTCCTCATCAAGCCTCCATCAACTTCGGTCCTGTGTCTTTTGTTGCCACTGTGTACCAACAAATTTGGTAAATTTATCTACCCATCTTGTCTTTGGTCTTCTTGGGTGTTTAGTATCGAGTGAAATCTATTAAAAAATGTGTTTGGTCCATCTACAGCTAGGTCTTCTTTCTGTATGGCCTGCCCATTTCTATTTCAGACACTTTACCCTTTCAATGAGGTCATAGACCTTTGTTTGCTGATGAACCCATGCACACATTTTCTGTCTCATTTTGTTATATTTAGAATTCACCACTCCATTCTTCTCTGCATAACCACTGGTTTTTGTGTGGCTTTTGCATTCAGTATCCATGTTTCAAGCCATGCGTAAGGACTGGGAGGACACATAGGTCAATAACCTTTTGCTTCAAGTAAAGTGGTAAATTTGTCATAAAGATGCCTTCTTGTAGTTCAAGGAATACTGGCAAAACGTAAGTGATGTAGGTAATCTCCACTGATCTTAAGTCCTTTTTTGTCCCAGTTTAATATGTTGAAAATTCTTTTAAACAAGCAGAAAATAGTTTTGGGGAGATTGTGTCTCCTTGTTGTTTGCCTTTTTCTATTGTGATTTGGATTTTATCATTGTTGATCTGTATTGATGCAGCTACATTTTCATATAATGATTGGAGGATATTGATGTAAGCTCTGTCTAGTCCTTGGCTGATCAGGGCATTGATTATTGTACTCATTATGTCTCTCCATAACTTGATGTACTGTCTGGATATAGTACAGTGTACTGAAACTGCACCTGAAGTCTGCTTGCTCATTGGGTTGTGACAGTTTAATTATTGTGTTCATTCTTCTTGATAGTACCTTTGCGAAAACCTTGCAGACCACAGGCAATAGGCTTATTGGTCAGTAGTTTCTTAGATCCTCCTTACCATCTGTTTTGTGAAGCAGGATGACTTCTGCATTTTTGCAGAGTAATAGGCATTTTGAAAATAGTGTATCAGGTCCAGCTGCTTTGCCAGTTTTCATTGATTTTATTTCAGATTCTACTTCTACCAAAACTTCTGGCACAGCTTCAGCCTCTGGCACTACATTCAATTGTTGTCCTTCCTCCTCATAAAGATTTGAATAAAATTCTTCCTCTCGTTTTATTATTTGTTCTTGAGTTTTTGCTGTTGGACCATCTTCAGGCTTTAATGCAAATATTTGGCTCCTATGTGTGGCCATCTTTCGATTTGCTTTCTTTATCCCTTGATTTTCTTCCAGTGTCTTTTTCATGAGATCAACATTGAATTTGCTCGTTTCATCTTTTATGCACTTCCTTATGGTTTTGCACATTTCTACATATTCTACTCTGTTTCTAATATTACTGTTTTGCTTCATTTCTCATCGCTTTTTCATCATGGCAACTTTTTCTTTTGATATTCAGGTTGGGTTTTTTTTGTTTCACAGTAGGTGCAAGGGCATGGACAGTGTCTATGATAGTCTCAATAACTTTTCATTGTGGGTTGAAATATCTGCCTGAAAAGTCTTTTAGCACATTCAAGTGATTAGACAGTGCTAACTAAAAATTCTTGTAATTTTTCAGTAGCTGGCTAGTGTCAACCTACATGTTTGTTGGACTTGATTTTCATTCTTGCAGTCAATTTAGATTTTTTTCTCACACTACATTATGGTCGCTTCCAAAGTTAAAATGATTTAAGAGCAAGCAGTCAGTGAATATCGTTTTATTATTTGCAAGTATGAAGTTGATTTCACTTAACATTAGGGCTTTTCTATGTCCATTTTCTCTGGGTCTTTTCCTGTAGAATGAATTCATGATGGACTAATTTTGGTCTTCTGCAAATTCAACCAGTTGTTGCCTCTGTCATCCCTTTTTCAGTTCCATGTGGTCCGATCAATTTTTCACCATTTGATTATCACCAGTTCTCGCTTTGAAAACGCCCAGTATATATTTGCAGTGGTAATTGTCCTGTTTGTAGAGTCATAATGAATCATCATATAATTCTTTAACTTCAGCATCAAGGTGGCTACTTTGTAGGGGCATAAACTTGAATGATTTGAAAAACATAGCGGCTGTTTAGTTTGATAGTACAAGAAGCAATTCTTTCAGAAATACTTTCTACTTTTACAACTGAGTCTGTCAGTCGTGCTAATCAAGAATTCAGTTCCTCCACATCTATTCATCTTCTAATTTGAATAAATCTTCATCTTTTCACTAGTCTCACTTCAGCCAGTAATGTCCCAATTGATGTTATTTAGTTCTTGTACTAGTTCCTCTAAGCATGCAACCATACTCATACATCGAATGTTAAGCCTTCCACTGTCTAAAGACCAATGGGAGCGTAAGAGAACCCAGTAATTCTTAGCACCCTCTGACATTGAGCTGGTCTTTCCTTTTCTATGGGAAGTAGCTCACAAGCCTCCAGGGAATGAGGTCCATTGTTTTTGTTGTGAAACCATGCTGAGGGAATCTGCCACTCTGGTCCAGTACTAGTAGAAGATTTTGGATTGATTTAGTCTGGTGTCTTAGCTTTGATCTATCCACCTTGGGTCACCCTGCCAGAAGTATATGATCCCACTGGCATTGACACACGCAAACACTCCCCCCATGATAATATATCAACATATATCTATCTATCATATATATGTATATATTGCTTAAAACTAATGATAAATAAGGTGGGGCTCATTAAGGGGACTGTACTGATATTATTACATGCTATACGTGCTTGGATCCATTTTTGTGTGGTGCTCCTGCCTATGATGTATATACTAAATTATCTGGAGAAATCTCCCATTAACATGCCTTGCACCAAGGATAGTGCTGTGAGGGATTGTATGTGTATCTTAGGATTTCGCCTCCTCTCCATTTTATTTCACTGTATGCATTATCATGGTGCAGAGGAAATAGTTATAATACTTAAAAAGAGTAGTTCAGGGCTTGTTCATATTTAACTCCTTAATGACCAGCGGTCCTGGGACGTTTCCGTCCCATAAGAACCACTTTGATCTTTGCCGACGTGCCAGTACACATGACCTGTTGCGTGTATCAGCACGCCGCTTTGGGGCCTAAAAGAGATCGCTCCAGTCTTGGAGCTTGGAGTCAATTTTAGGCCCTGTTTTTACTTACAGCGCTCCCGGTGAGCGCTGTAAGTAAAAAGTATGTGACATACTATGACCGTCATCGGTCCTTAAGTATTTAAGGACCATGACGGTCATAGTACGTCACGTAGTCCTTTAGGGGTTACCCATGGCATAGTGTGTGTGTATACCGGACTGGTATTCATAATTTGCCCAGATCATTATTTTTAATGTATAATAACCTTTAATGTTGACTTTACATATTCCACAAGTGCATGATATGTAAAGTCAAAATACATATATCCTTTTTTTAAAGCAGAACTATCATGATAATAACATTGCCCCCAATTCATTACTAAGCTAGCGATATGCAAAGCCATACTGTCATTAAGCTGAATAAGTACATGTTATTACAGAAAAACAACTTCTTCAGCAGGAACCAGAGGACAACAGAGCAGATATCTTGGAGGAAATGTACCTCTGAGTCTGCGCTGTCTGTCCCATTCACTGCCAACATTGGTGAGTGACATTCGTTGGTTACCTTAAGGTAACGGAAGTTACTGACTGTGCAGGTGCACACAGCTTCTCTTGTAAGCTCTGTGCAGCTGATGTCTGCTGAAGAAGTTTTTCTGCAATAACGCGCACTTATTCAGCTAAACAACAGTATGGCTTTGCATAGTGCTAGGTTAGTAATGGATTGGGGGGCAATGTTATTATCGTGATAGTTCCGCTTTAATCTTCTACTATTTTATTTACACTTTTATGTAGCTGACATGAGCAACATTCATTTCTGTTTGCAGAGTTATCTCTCAAGGAAAATGAAAGGAGGGATACAAAAAGAAAAAAATATATACTATGTTACAAAAGGTTGTCCTGAACAATGAAAATCTAACAAGCTTCCAGTATTAAAATCCATCACATTAGGTATGCAGTGAAGGGATTATATGCTCCTGTACATACCCTGAAGCACAGCTGCATGATTTCTGTGCTACTGCAGAAAACGAGCTGTACAAGCAGATTCATACATTCACCCTTATGTGTACCTGTAATTCACTGCATGTCTATGTTTCTACTTTACATACCCCAGAAACATTTCATAACCAAGGCATCACCAAATTAATTTATGCTACTTGATATTTCTTATAACTTCTACCAATATTTTAACCCCTTGGTGCTAGAGACGTCTCCAACCTATTACTTTTCACTGCGTTGGAAACTTTTCTAGAATCCAAAGGGTTAAATTAGATGACATCTGACGTCTAAATATCTGTTATTTCTGCAATATAAAATACTGCATTGAAGACCATAAACCTACAAGACAAAGGATGTGTTCACCGATTTCTACATTATCCCAGGTTTGCTCTACAATGGTTTCTCAATGGATTGATTTTTTTTTTTATGGCAAACGGTAATAGCAGGACCAAAACAGTAATGTGTGCGTTCTGCCTTCAGTAGAAGAAACTAATTGCATCTTGAAATAGAATCTGGAAACATGTATTCTCCTATAATCAAGTGAACCCAACCTTTATTGATTTTCTTGGATACAAAATGACAGATGTTGTTCATTAGCCGTATTGTGCACAGAGGAACCTTAGCATAATTGAATGTGCTATAATTTAAATGTCGCATCCTCTGCTGCATATTAATCTCCACAGCCAGGTTTCATCTTGCTACAATTGAAGACACAGCATACTTACGGCTCAGGTGTGTAGAGAGGATCTGATCCGTGTCTGATGTACTGAGTGCAGTGGAACACTCGATAGGCCAAGCCTGCTAAAAAGTCTCTAGGTGATAAGTAGCCAGCAACAGGTCTCACTGTGAAGCCAGATCTTTCTAGGGAAGGGAAAAATAAAAATTATAATCTACTAATATGGATCAAGAAAAAGGTTGTGGAAAGGTACTTTGTAAACTGTCCATGCTATAGGGCCTCACTTAGCAAGCTAGCTAGGTGTAATTCAGGGGTAAACTAACTGCACCAAAAGGGGCAATGGAAATTTCCAAAATTCATATTGATCTTAATGTCTGTAGAAGTAAAAATAACTTCTAAAAATTACTTTGGGTGATAAACCTTTATATATCATGTATTTTCAGATAGCATATGTAAACAGTTGCTATTTTATGTTAGATCCATAACATTTAATCATAAAGTTGCCTTTTAGTACATGTTTTGACTGTTGTATACAGACATAATTTTGCTTGTGAACTTTGTCAAGAAAGATCGCATATAAGGCAATTCATGATTACCATATCTACTACTGCTATGCAAACAGGATGCTACCTTACCCCAGACCATTTACAGAAATACACAACTATCACATCTAAGATAGAGAGCCTTGGAAAAGGCAGAAATGAGTGTTCTCTCATCTCATGTAAGACTCAGTTTTAGACCATATAGAATAAACTCGGTTTCTAAACACTTAAATACCCTACATGTCATGCTAACATCTGTAAAATGTCTACATTTACTCTCTGAGGTCTGAACTTTAGTCTTACACATGATCTGTGGGCGAAGCCATTCCTGCCTATTTCCTAAGCTCCTGATTCACATTAACCCTTTGAGTACCAGAGGCATACCCCTCTGGCACTCAGAGGGTTAATATAGATGGCAATCTTGATAGGAGTCTCTGAACAGATAGTGTTGTCTTGTCTTTCAATGGCATGATATAAGCTAACAGTTGGTATTAATCTAAATATATTACCTGCCTGAGCGCTTCACTCACAAGCACCATTAACCCCTTAAGGACCAGAGGGGTGTGTTGTACACCCTTCTGGTCCTTAAGGGGTTAACCATGTTGTGTCCAGTAGGGCAAACTACAATCACATTAAAAATGCAAGATTTGTTTCACATTTTAGGGATCTAACATAAGATAACACATTTTTACAAATGTTAGCTAGAAATATATGATTTTTAAAATTATATAAACCAAACATATTTTTATGTATTAGTGTTCCTTTAAGAGTAATAAGTCTAAGTTTACATCTATCTTCCTAGAGAATGGAATGCATAAAGTAGTGGAGCAATTCTGGGGAAAGCCATCTGGTCTATAGGGGAGAATTAATCATTCAAATTGATTGAAATGGGGCTTTTAAACCACTGAACGCTACCAAAGTCTCTAATGCATTGCAGTGAAATACACTGGTGTCTACTCTACATCCAAGTGGTCAAAACTACCATTTAAATCAATAGTACGCTTGGGAATTCATAATTATTCCCTACAGTGCAGTTAGTCCCCCCCTGCCCCCCAAGATTGCTCCGGGGGGGGGGGAGATGCAGTAAGGTTTGATCAATAGGAATAAGAGGTGAAAAAATGGAAATGACTTCTCCAGTAAAGTAAACTCTCCAAACCCAATGTTATTCTATGGAGCTAATTCACTA
This sequence comes from Rhinophrynus dorsalis, assembly GCA_037306005.1. Classification (NCBI taxonomy): domain Eukaryota; kingdom Metazoa; phylum Chordata; class Amphibia; order Anura; family Rhinophrynidae; genus Rhinophrynus; species Rhinophrynus dorsalis. Next base: position 235,255,739 of record CM074721.1, on the reverse strand, counting down.
AGGTTTTTTCAGTTTGACAGGTCTTATTACATTGACTTCATAGAATAACATAGGACTTGTAGACTTTCTAAGTGATCACTTCTTTATCATACCTTATTGTATACCCCACAGTTTGTCTTAGCATATTAGCCTCAGTTTGCCACACACACACACACACACACACACACCAGGTTGAGCGCAATGTGTTGGATATCTCTCTGGAACTCAAAGGATAGTCTCATTTATTACTATGATGTATCATTATATACTTGTCTCATTATATACTTGTCTATGTTTACATTCTTTTGTAGCAAACAAAAAAAAAAATCAATAAAAACTATTGTTAAATATACTTATTTTTAAAGAAAATGAGAGCAATTCTAGCATAGACAACTGCAGAATATTTAACCAATAAAAATTTTCATGGCTCTCAATGAGGATTTTAACCTCTTTGATGCATATTCGTATTCAGATCTTCATGAATTTAGGCACCTTAAACCATAATAATATCATCCCTCTAGCTGATTTTGCAGCTTAGTAAATAAGGAAAAGTATATAATGCTACAAATGAATATTAAAGAAAAACAAATATTAGTCTTTCAGCTTTTGAAGTTGACTGCATGACAGGCAATTGATAGGCAGTTTCCATAGGGAGCTGAAATAATAGTAAATTATGTTGGCATCTAATACATCTCATCTAAACCACTTTCTGGGAATCAAGTTTTGCTCCCTGTTGTGAAATTAATTAACTGACGGTAATTTATAAAGCATAAAAAGCTACAGCTACTGAATAATTAGTAGAGCCAAAAGTGCTGATCCCTGCCCAGGGATTGTGTATATATAAAGGTAGATATATATATATATATATATATATATATATATATATATATATATATATATATATATATATATATATATATATATATAATATTATACACTAACACACACACACAAACACTGAAACCATTGTTAAGCCACTGCCAGATGAAGGCCTCCATGGCAAGCCAAGGTGTGGGAATGGACCATAATCGATCAAGCTGGTCCCATCAAGTTACTGACCCCCGCTAAAACTTGCTGCACTTCCAGTATAAAATAGGTTTGGGTGCCTTCAGGTCACTAGGAAGTAGATATTATTGTAATTATTGGCATATATGACATATATCTTAGCAATTAAACCATGGTGTTGCCCATGGCTTTCCCAACACCAGCATGCCACACTACTTCAAGTTCTTTCGCCCTGCTCCTCTACCCTACATCCAGGGTTTGGCATCTGGTCCCAGATTTTCTCTCCCTTGTGCCCAGGTTTCTCCCACTCCTGACTGTTTCTTGTCCCCCTGTGCCTACAATTTGCAAACATTGCTCCCAGACCCTTCCCCCTGTTAGAGGTACCCCCCATGATCCCAGCATGATTTTTCCTGTGATCCCTGTTGCCAAACATGCTTTCATCATCTTGGCCTCTGTGCTTTCTGCATGCCCTTCCCCCTGAGATCCACATACAGATGCCCCACAACCCCATACCTTAGCGGCTACAGTGTGTGCATTCATTGGTGACTGTGAGTGGAGTCTGGTGGATCTTTGTCCTGTGACGTGGTTTGTGTTGAAGTGAGTTCCTACGTTTGCAAATCTCCAGCAGCCTCCTCTCACAGTTGCTGAAAATAACACATACGTGGTGGCTGTTGAGGAAAGGGGAAGGGGGAGTAATGAGCATGACTGTCAGGGCGGGAAGCATGGGTGCAAGGGGAAATGGAGTGTCAGTGAAGGTGTTTGAAGGGGATTAAGGATTGAAAAGGGAGATAGAGGGTTACTAAGAGTGGTATATGCACTACTTATTGCCCATGGAAGTTGTGCAATGATTTGGCCGTGAATCACAACTTGTGATTGTGAATTTATATACAGTCAGCACTATAGTATTTTTTGGGACTGTGACTATCCCTATCCAACAATATTTTGTATAGCTGGATATTACTATATTGACGGGAACCACCTGAACTGTATAGAAGTGAAAGTCCCTCTGCCTGCACAAAAGAACATTGAGATTAAGGAGCTTTACATCATAACAACTATTAGTTCCAAAAAGCTTTATCAACAGACGGGAGAGTAATAACACCTATAACCCTGCAGTAGTGCCTGCCCGCTTGCAATATAGGACTAGAGAGCAATACACTCAGTCATCCAGCACAAAGTGTCTATATGCTTGCAGTTCGAAGCTGAGATCATTGCTACACCGGCAAGTTGACACTTGATTGCACTAGTTATCTGTTTTAGTGCTACATTGTTTACTACAGTAAATTTACATTGGGGATTTCTTGTTGTCCCATTGGGCGCCTCATAAGAGACATCGACTGGGACAGTCACCTGCTTCCTCAGGTTACGAGGAGAGATTATTATTATCTCTGAGAAGGATCTCAGATATAGTGCTGCTGGAACTTAATTTTATAATATTGTTTTATTTTATTGGTATTGTATGCTAGCTGTCTTCTATATATATAATTTTCTATACTAAATTTGATATTACATACAGAAACATATAGCGTATAGCATATATATTGTTTGTTCTGTCTCATTTCCCTTAGACCTGATACACTACAGGTCATAAGGAAAGTAGCGATATATAGTTTCAGTTTATATTTTTTACTTGTACGTAGTTCTACAGAGGGTATATTGGTGCCATTTCCATAATGTTGTATTTGTGTGTATGTGTATATATATATATATATATATATATATATATATATATACACATTAAAAGAAGATGGCAGCACCCACATGTCTTATGAAAAAACACTTTTATTAAATTACATGGAGAGTGAATAAATAATGTTGCCCCCTTCTTCTAATACTTATTCACACCATTAGGAATACGCACCTGGGCATCGTAAGTTTTCAAGAGTGAGTGCTTTCACCAACCCCCCTTACACAATATACATCACTCCCATGGGTTAGTGCCTTATTATGGCGAGAGTGTTTGCATGTGTCAATGAAGCTGAGAATTATGCAATTTGGAGCATGTACTCCGGGCAGGGTCACCCAAGGTGGACAGATCAAAGCTAAGACACAAGACTAAATCAATCTAAGATCTTCCAACCCACAGCAGACCAGCTTCGCAGATTATGGTCCATTCCCTCAGAATGGCAGCACAATTAAAACATTCCCCGGAGGCTTGTGATCTACTTCCTACACAAGTGAGAAGACCAGTTCGATGTCATAGGGATGCTAAGAATTAGCAGGTTCTATCAGGCTGTCTTTGGTCTTTAGACATTGGAACTCTTAACATTCGAACTATAAGTATGGTTTCACTCTTAGAGGAACTAATACAAGAAATGAAGAATATCAACTGGGACATTATTGGCTTAAGTAAGACTTGTTACAAAAAAAGACAAAGATTTAGTCAAATTAGAAGATGGACACTGGCTATACTATAAAGGAAGCAATGATGGACGATGTGGATGAATCGGATTCTTGAATAACAAAAAAGTAGAAAGTATTTCAGAAAGAATTGCTTCTGTGCTTTTAAACTAAACAGTCACTATGTTCTTCAAATCATTCAAGTTTATGCCCCTACAAGTAGCCACAGTGATGATGAAGTTTATGAATTTTATGATGATTTATTACGCCTCTACAAACAGGACAATTACCACTACAAATTTTTTATGAGAGATTTCAATGCTAGAACTGATTAGATCCAAAATAGTGAAAAATCAATCGGATCACATGGAACTGGAAAAAGAGATGACAGAGGCAACCAACTGATCAAATCTGCAGAAGAACAAAATTTGTACGTTATGAATTCATTCTACAGGAAAAAGGCGCAGACATGGAAAAGCCCTCATATTAATACAAGTGAAATCTACTTCATACTTGCAAATAATAATATGATATTCACTGACTACTCAGTTTTAAACCATTTTAACACTGGAAGTCAAACATCATTTAGTGAAAGCAAAAATCAAAATGCATTTCAAGAAAGAAAGAAAGGAATTGATCAAGTCAACAAGCATGAAGATTAGACTTGTGCACGGAAAAAATTTTCGGTAACAATTCGATTTCGGACTAATTTTTTTGTTTTAAATTCGGAGGATCCAAATTTCGGACCGGAACTGTTCGACTCGGACGAAATTCATCAATAGTCCAAATTATTTGGCCGAATTAAAAAAAAAATGTAAATATTCAATAAAAAATATAAAATTAAACAAATAAAAATAAAAAAATACATTAAACTACATTAAAAATAATATTAAATCTCTAATGAGACAGGAAGGGGTATTTTATAAACCACTACACACTTATATATGTATATGTCACATCAAATTAAAGCCCTTTATGCCCTTTAAAAAATGGTATATAATATGTGTTTGTGCGATAAATGAGAAAAATAGGAATTATGGTTGAACACACAAATAGCAAAAATGGCAAAATTGCTTGTGTCCTTATGTGGTTAATGTCTGCACTTTGCGTGAATTGTAAAGTGCCTGTTTTACCAGATCTATTTTTAGCAGTATGTAGCAACATTGTAATGGTTTCAGGCGGGAAAGCTCCGTCCGAATTTCCGAAATTTACACCGAAAATTTGGACTAAGTCTGTTTCGGATTCTGATTTTTTTGTGTGGGCGGACCTTGGCTTTCAGAAGGTCAGAATGATTCCGAATACGCCTTATTCATTCAAATTCCGAAATTAGCCAAACCGAATCACACAAGTCCAGTGAAGATTGACACTACCCAGCTATTCAAAAAAATATAAGAATTTTGAGTTCACACTATCTAATCGCTTCTTTGTGCTGCAACACCCTCCAAACACAGACATTTCATCCAACAATGAAAATGTTATTGAGACTATCATAGACACTTCCCATGCCATTAAACCTACTGTGAAACAAGAAAAACAAACTGAAATATCAAAAGAAACAGTTTCCATGATAAAAATATAAGAAACAAAGCAATACCGTAACATTAGAAAGAGGGTAGAATATGTAGAAATGTGCAAGACCATAAGGAAGTGTAAAAAAGAAACATGCAAGTCCAATGCTGAGCTCATCAAAAGGACAATGGAAGAAAATCAAGAGCTAAAGAAAGCAAAACTAAATATGGCCACACATAAGAGCCATATGTTTGCATTAAAGCTTGAAGGCAAAGTGGAGCAATACTGGAGCAAACAATTTGAATGGGGACAAATAATTGTGCCCTGCAAATGAAAAGTGTTCTGATTTCTTTATTTGTTTTATATTGTAGTTGATGTGCCCCTGAATTACACCAATTTGCCATTATACATAAGACCTCATGGATTTTAGGTAGAGATATTCAGCCCCTTCATTTGCATATATTTCTGATATAACAAGCAGCTGTTCCATAAATATGCCAAAACCCCCCACACACACATAGCCAGATTTCCCAATAGGCAGAGTACACAACTGCTTAGAGCTCCAGATTTTGAGGGATGCCTCAGCTGTGCTGGCCACGCTCACATTTTGCATTGTGGCTTCGGCTACAGAAATTTCAATGTCCCCTTGCATTCTAGAGAGATCTCTAACACATTGTGGAGTAATGCATTTGAGATCTCTCTAGCAAACAAGGAGGTAAAGTGTTTTTCATTCTTGCTTGTTATAGGTCAAGGGTACTTTCTATGCCAGGAAACAGTGGATGGGACTGGGGGTGGGGTCTTGTGAGGAGTAAAGCTGTGGCCATAGGAGGAGCTAAGGGTGCCTAGAGTGCCTTGCCTAGGGGAACTGGGATGTAAATCCAACCCTGCCTCTACCCATATCAGGATCTACATTCTGTCTCACTACATACCCTCTGATTTACCCATAGATGATGTGGTTTTCAGTGAAATCTTTGCTTTCACATGAAATCTCAGTGGAACCCTAACAACCAACACATCCCCAGGATACTATAGAGGTCTCCAGTGTACTGCTTCACAATTCATTGGAGCTCTCTCTAGCACCATAAGGGTAGGATATTATCTATATCAAATATATTAGAATTATAGCACTGAGACTAAATTATTAGGCTAAAGTTTCAGCCAACCATTACCACAGTCTTCCACATGTCCACTGGTAGTAACAGAACCAGATGGATATGGAGGCTGATGTACACACCTGGGAACTTGTCTATGTGGACTCCCTGGAGGGGAGTCTTCTGATGCCACAGGGGGAGATCAATGACGCGATTTGTGTCAGAAATGGGGTGGCAATTAATCGTGAGTGGAGGGGCTTAAAAATATTTTTTTAAAATTGAGGAACAGCTTGGGGAAGGAGGAGAAGTGGGCGGAGAGTGGGAGGAGCACACTGGGAGCACAAGGAAGTGGGCAGAATTTTATTAAAAACTCCCCACATCCAGAGAATCAGCATTTGCCCCAGAGACCTGGTAATTTGAAGCCAAAACCGGAGCGTTTTCAGCTATGCTGATGTACTAGGAAAAAGTGGAATGGACCAACTGCATCACAGGAAGCAAATAAAAATTCCCAAACTTCCAAGTTGTTGAAATGGTGCTTTTAACCTCTTCAATTTTAGTACAGTTACCAAAGCATAGTGAAGCAATGCATTATAGATTTTTCTAGTATTCAAGAGGTTAAATACCCAATTTAAATTAATCAAAACATTTGTCCCCTATAGCGCAGCTGGTTTGCTCCACAATTGCTCCATTTTCTTTGTACGGATCTTTGTTAGCCACCCCAGCCTTGTTCCATTACACAGATATGTTCTGCGGAAGCCATTGTACCTGTTCAGGGAACTGTAAGAGTCCACAGTCTGAGACCCAATGCATTAATTAACTCTTTGAGTGCCAGAGGGGTATGCAACACTGCAAAGCACTCATGGGTTAAATCTATATATTGCCCTCTAATATGCAGTATTTATTGTATGCTTGTCAATCAAGTCATTCTAGAATGAATGTCTTACCTTTTAGAAAAATAGCAACATCTTCGAGCTGTGGCACATTATCTTCTCTGTATCCACAATATTTAGTTAACAATGGAAAGTTCTTCAAATACTCTCTACAAGCATGAGTCGGGTACAGCTTTGTGAGTTCCTTAAACACCGTGCCCCATGTTTTTATTTCTTCTGCCGTGTACTCCACTCTTGGTATGGGTTGTCCACTGCATTAAAATACATAGACATGAGTTTTATTACTCTTATTAAATACACTTCTACAAGCAGTGTAAAGGAGAATGAACACCTCCTTATAATAACCATCCACTTACCTTATTAAGACCAAAAAATCCTAATGGCCCTTAAGAATTTTACTTTGCTCCATGGTTCAAGATGTAACATTTTCAATCAGTCCAGGATGTCACTTCCATGGAAGTGGACATGACAGTTGCTGCCATTTTTTTTCAGACTGCAACAGGCAGACTGCATGAGCCATCTTAATCCTCTAAGAACCACAAGGAGGAGTAAAGCATTGAGATGTAAGGTGTTGCACACTCATCTGGCCTTTACCCCTTAATAACTGCCCGATCTGGAGCAGGGCGTCCGTTAAGGCAATGAATTCTGGGATACCATCCCATAATTCTATAACATGCCAGGACCATTACCGGTCCTTAACATTCAGACCAGCATGAGCATTCTGGCACGTCATGTGTCAATAAGGGTTAAAGGGTTAAGATTACTATGTGCAGCAAGCATAGATTTGAGGTCCAGTGGTTCTACAAAAAATTGTCATGTCTGCCTCCATTGACATGATGTCCAGGACTGAAGTTCTCCCTTGAAACATGGAACAAGTATAAACTTATAGGGGCCATGAGGATTTTCTCTCTATAGTATGGTAAGTGGGGAGTATTATTAAAGGGATAGTAATACTTTGTTTTAACTTTATTTTATTTTGTAGGCATTAAAAAAACATGAAGAACGATATAAGTCTTATCCCTCAAACCTTTATGGTTTAAGAGATATTCACAAGCAAAGTGTCCCCCTCCCGTCCCTTTTACTGATGTAACACTGCTCAGCCAGAGCAGAAGGGAGCTGCCCAGGTAGACTGCAGAGAGGGACAATCTTCAATTAAGATAATGGAAAAACCTGAAAAGCTTGTCAAGGGGGGCAGGGATTTCATTGTTTTCATAGGAATAAGAATGTCCCCTTCTCTTATCTGTCCAGTCTATGGACTGCATTCCACATCTGAGAAGAGATGGCTTACACTAGGTAAAAGGGGCGGGAGGGGGAAACTTTGCTTGTGAATATCTCATAAACCATAAAGGTTTGAGAGATAAGACTTATATCATTCTTCATGTTTTTTAATGCCTACAAAATAAAATAAAGTTAAAACGAAGTATTACTATCCCTTTAAGATGTGTTAGACCCCTGTTAAATGATGGTTTATTAAAACTTACTATTTATAGCTCATGGCAGCATCCACAAAATACTTTCTTCTTTGTCTGTATACATTGTCCTTAAATCCCTAAAGTAAACAGAAGAAAAATCTTAAAATACACCAAGTGTGTCCCAAATTAAAATAAAAAATGTACAGATATAATTATATCTAAGTAAAAAATGCTGGAACCAGACTTAAATTGATGAGCAAGCATATCTGTAGGATCCATGTAAGCTTTAAATTAGCTCTCCAAGCACACGAGTTATCAAGCAAGACGCCAGTTAGGGCATTTCTCCTTCCTTTAGGACTGTTACCGCATACTAAAAAGCTATTGGAGAGCTGTAGAAAATAAATCCAATTTATCTTAACAATTACATTCAGGAGTAAATCCATGGTGGAACACCAGATAAAAATAGTGTTGTATAAGAGTATGAAGAAGCCTTTAATTGCCACTCAAGTGCTTAAAAAGATGCAGACTTCCTTGGTGATTACATTTTTGTCTAAATGCTGACAAACTTGCATTATGCTCACATAGAATGTTTATAACAACTCAGATCTATAGACGTCCTTTCATTAGTAAGACATTAAATGGAGATGCAAACCTTGCTTGTATTTTTTTCTAGCACTATACCATACTTAACTAATTTAAGCATAACAATTGAGCCAGTGCAGATGATGTACTCTGCTAAGTAGAACTGGAGAAATTGTGAAACAAGCAACTTCACCATAGAGGATAAATACAAATTCTCATTGATTTAAATGGGGAATTTAACCCGTTGAGTGGTAGAGCATTTCTGAAGTGGCATACAATTTGCTGATAGCAAAGATTGCTGATGTCCATGTTACCTATGTGTAAACTGCCCTTTTGTTTTACTCAAATGCTTGGACAAGTGAATGATTGCCCAGGCCAGTGGGCAGTGGTTCCTGTCATACCCAAGAAATTTGGAAAGGTAATGAAGAGGATTTAACCACTTAGATGCTAGAGATGTCTCCAAGCAGTTCAAATGATAATAACCGTTTCATGATTAAGAGTTGTTGACACAAAAAGAGTTGATGTGGAAAGTAGTTTAAGACCAGTGGACCTGGTGTCTGTGAGTCTGCTCCATTCCTGTTTCTTTGCATTGACAACGATTTTAATATGTATATTAATACATTTTGTTGTCTTTTTTTAAAATGCAACTCAATTTTGTTTTTAAGCAACAGGGCAGCCAACCTGTTTGTTTTGTGTTTAAGGCAAAGGATGGAGGGAGCCCAGGCAATGCACACTGTTTTATTCCTCAGCTGGGAGTTTGTACTCAAACGCTTATTATTGGTCACCCAGAATATACACCCTTTGAGCCTCTAAACTCTTTCTTTTTTGATATCACAAATGAAGGATGTCCCAGGCCAGTGGGCTATAGCTCTATAATTTTCTATGAAGATGAAAAGGTTGCCTGCACCTCAAGAGCATTACCCAATGTTTTTGGATGGGCTTACCCAGCCTTCCCTGGTGGCCTCCTGTCCTGTTTCAGAGGGCCTCACCTTATAGCTCCAAATCAATGCCAGGGAGACCTTTCTAGCATTTGAGGGGTTAAAAGTCAAATTTAACTCTATGGAAATTTTGGGGATTTTCTATTTGTACCCTCTGTGGTAGCTGCTCCAGAAATGCTCATATTTTCTTAGTACATTTACCTCCGTAAGTAGTGACATGACAAAGAGTATAAAAATTTCAACATTGTCAAATATTGTCATATCATATATATCTGTAAGGCATGTGAAGTGCACTGTAAGCAGAACTTTAAGTAAAAATAGTTGCATTGCATATTTTACATTTTTATGCCTGCTAGGATTAGGATGTCAGGTTATTTAAGTACATTATAAACTATGAAATATCACTGCATATTCCAGAAAAGTCTGTTTGTGTTATTTAAGAACATTGCACATATATAGTGTAGTTTTTCAATGCAGTAAAAGGCACATAGAGAGGGGCTTAAAACCTGCTATAAAACACGCTTCCAATAAGTACAAATGCTGTAAATGTCACAGTTCTGCATACATTTCTTGCTGTACCCGAATACAAATGAGGATTTCATTATTCAAGAAAAGATGGAGGATATCAATCTTAATTTGAGCCCCCTTTATTTTCCAGATGTTACAGGCAGAAAAAAATAATATCGGTTGAAAAGGAAATTGCCACTTTTGAGGCTGAAATTAAAGTTGGCTAAGACTGTGCACTGGCTCCTTAGGTAAAGGGGCCATTCTGTAAGGTGTGGGGAACCTGCCTAGTATTGGAGCAATTCTGAAACAAACCAGATACTTACGGTTCTAGACAAAGGAACAGTGCTACAATGCTAGCAGGATACAGCATCAGGTAAGAATTCTATGTACAATCCAGCAATGAAAGAGTAGGCTCACCGAATCCTACGGGTGCTCAGCTGCCACAGGCTCTCCAAACCTGGATACATGCATTCAATCAAAGGAAGATACAGGCGGTACAGGCGGCACTCCAGAAAGCACTCAGGCGTGGATAAATAAAACAAATGAACTTTATTCCACAAATTAAAAAGATGGCAAGAAGATATACCCAAACAGCAGAGCAATAAGAAGTGCAAGCAGAGCCTATTTCGTCTAACGCGTTTCGTGCTTTAAACAGCGCTTACTCATAGCATTAGTGAAACTAAATAAAACAAACCAATATATAGTATTGTAAATAAAAATACAACAGGCACCTGTCAAAGCTCATCCCATTACTGGGCCATAAACCGACAGAACCAACCAATCAAGCTGGGAAAGCGGTATTAACCCTATAACCGTATGACAGTGATAGCTGAAAACGAGGGAATGCAACAGATGGAAGGGCAAAAATCACATACGTATAAATACACATGTATGATTAAACTTAACCAAATGAAAAACATCCCTCGATCAACATCTACAGAGCAACAGCAATTCAAATGTTACAAAATATTAGATGAATCAAAAAGAACAAAGCATGATGATTAAACTATGTGGCTGATGTCCCATTGATTTAACCCCTGCGGATAACATGTGAGCAGCTGAAATATCCAAAAAGCTTCTCTTTTATTTATCAACTCAAGCAAATCCCCACCTCTCCATGGCAGCTTAACCTTTTCAATAGCTTGAAAGGATAAGCAACTGGAATCACCTCCATGTCTCTCGGAAATGTGCCTAGCAATAGCAGACATCTAATGGTCCCTGGATAGTTGATAAACATGCTCCCTGACTCTCATTTTAAGTGGATGCATCGTGCTCTCCACATATTGAATGAGCAAAGGGAGCATGTAAACAGGTAGATTATGTGGTGCGAGTTGCAATTAATGTAATCCTTCATTTTATACGTTTTAGCATCCACCGTGCATTTAAATCCCATTGCAACCCGTTTCACCTGAAAACATCTGCATAAATTGCCACCACATCTGTAACCGCCAAGCACATTGAGCGAAGAGCTCTGTGTAGCTGGGAGATACCACATTGCCTATAGTGACCCCTCTTCTAGCACTGAAGCTGCATCACTCTTTTAAGATTTTTTCAGAATGGGATCTGTATACAACATAGGTAATAATGATCTGACAATACCACAAACTTTAGAATATTGAGGACTATAAGTTGTAATGAATCTAATTTTATTAGATTTCTTAACTGATTTTTTTGTCAGATTTTCTATGATCCATATTGGTATGAATGAGATCCCTCCTGGACTTAGATGATGCATAGTCATATGCATTTTTAAGTACATGGCCATCATAACCTCGCTCCTGGAACCTATCGAAAAGGTCCCCTGATGCTCTGAATTCTGTTTCAGAAGAGCAGTTGCGCCGCAACAGTAGGAACTGACCCCTTGGAATGTTGGTCACAAGATGCCTAGGATGTGATGAATGGGCATGTAAAAGGCAATTACCGGCTACCGTTTTTCTATAGATAGTGGTGTTAATCTTACCAGTTTCCACATCCTCATATAAGATGATTAAGGTGAGATCCAAGAAAGAGATTGTGTCTTTCTCATATTGATGAGTAAATCTTAAATTCAGACAATTGTCATTAAGACACACCATAAAGTTAGTCATCTCATCCCTGGAGCCCAACCAATTAAAAAGGGGATAAATGTATCTTCCATATCACAAGATCCTCACCCCCGAAGGCATTCCTATCTCAAAGATATGGTTGGACTCCCACCACCCCATATAAAGGTTGGCGAGTGAGGGGGCAAAAGTTGCCCCCATTTCCATCCCACATCTCTGGAGACAGTAAATGCCATCAAAGGAGAAGAAATTGTGATGCAGAAGCTACTCAACCGCCAAAATCAAAAAATCAATAAGCTCCCTAGAATACTGAGAAACAACCGTAAGATGAAAATCCAGCACTTGAAAGACAAAGCATGGGGTATTGATGAGTACAGGACTATCATACTGTCATATGGTTATAGGGTTAATACCGCTTTCCCAGCTTGATTGGTTGGTTCTGTCGGTTTATGGCCCAATAATGGGGCGAGCTTTGACAGGTGACTATTGTATTTTTAATTACAATATTATATATTGGTTTGTTTTATTTAGTATCACTATGTATATGAGTAAGCGCTTTTTAAAGCGCAAAACGCGTTAGACGAAGTAGACTCTGCTTGCACGTCTTATTGCTCAGCTGTTTGGGTATATCTTCATGCCATCTTTTTAATTGGTGGAATAAAGTTAATTTGTTTTATTTATCCACGCCTGAGTGCCTTCTGGAGTGCCGCCCGTATCTTCCTTTGATCAACTACTTACGGTTGCCACCTCCTAATCTTGTCAAAACAGAACAGAAGCACTTTGTGATGCATCGCATTTTTGGTGGTCAGTTTCTAACTTTACAATTCTTCCAAATGGGAAGTTTAAATTATTCCCTGCAGTGCTGTTTTATGCAAGTAATGCAATAGGAACCTGTCTAGCTTTTAAAGGGTTAAAAGCCTCATTTAAATCACCCGGCAGCTGCATGACCAGCTAGGTAGAATTAGTCCTCTGGTGACAGATGTGTGTTCTAACCAATGGGAGCACAAGAACTTGAAACTGAATCTGTTAGGGTTTCAAACATCTAAAACCCTCACTGTGCTAACAAAACCAGACATGGGAGCCATACAACTAAACAATGGGGACAAATACACATTCCCAAAATTCCTGTTAATTTAACTCTTTAAGTGCCAGAGGGCTGTGCTCTACATTGCTTCACAATGCATTGAATACCCTGAAGCTAAATAGTTAAATTGGACTTTTAACTCCTTGAATGTAGGGGAGCGGTTTTCAATGCATTGGGGAAATGAACGAGAGTAAATCTGAAGCAAACCAACTGCACCTATGGGGGAAAAATAAATATTTCCATTGATTTAAACAGAGCTTTTAACCCCTCTTCAGTATTAATGAGGTGTCCCGTCTATTACAAACCAATACATTGGAGACCTCTCTAGCATTCAAGGTGTTAAAAGTCCCATTTAAATCAATGGTAATTTGGGGAATATTTAATCTTGGTGCTCCAGTGGAAGAGTACAAGTATCACATGAAACGAGGATCTGGCCTTCTGACTATATACGAGAGGGGCAGTTTACATTGACCCTTCATTGGGGACCCATGATGGAAGACACTCAGTACTAATGGATGTTTTGCACATATATTTGTTGCTACTGGTACTATACAATAGGCATTATTCTGACAAACAGCTGCTCCACTTGTAACATTCTGTGTGTCTGTCTCATACTTGTGTGCAGTACATAGGCCCAGGTCTGTCATTCTTATGGAATGCACACCCTTCCCTCTCTACATTCAAAAGTAGATATCGCAGTGACCAAAGGGTAGTTTTTGTATACTTTTGGACTACAGAGTAAACACCCACAAAATCCTTTTTGTAAGGGTACTCTCATTTTCCAAGGCTAACCAGGCCTCTCAGATGATAGGCCCTGAATTTACACTCAGGCTAGTGTTATACTTGCAGATCTCTGGACATTTGTTCTGCATTGAGAATGATGAGGGAAATGCATGGTCAGGTTTTGTTTCTACTGCACTGGGTGGGGATAAGGTACTGAGTAGTGTGAAAAAAGGCTTCCACTGATTGGAAAAGTATACAGTTGTTTCCACAGGGTTGAGAAGGAGCGATGCCAAGGGCTGCAACATTCTAAAGGACATCTCTACACCTACTCTATGCAGCAATCAACACTGCAATATGGAACGCATTGCAAAATGGAACCTTTAGTATGGATCACAGTGAAGAGAATTTAATTCCAACAGTAGAGCACACACAAAAAACATAAAATTGCAATACAGTTTGTATTAATGCTGGATTTGTTTTGTTTTATTTTGTGTTTATGGCTGACAATAAAACTTATGAACCATATTTAGAAATAAAATAGGTCCTACAGGTAGTCATCAGTTTCCATGAAGATGATTTTGAGTATAATTATGAGACTAATTAGGTTAGGATGTAAAAAAATGACTGGAGGGGATGATTTCCCCTGAAGGTCTTAAGATGACAGGCAACCCTGCCTTCTTCCCTCTCTCCTGGGTGAGGGCTACCCTTTTTTTGGGGGGATAGCCAATCGCCTGGGGGGAGGGAGCCCGGCTGCATGGCAGGTCCTGCTTAGCAGAGCAGGTTAATTCCAGTGTGGCACCAAGGTATAGGGGATGGGCTGAGGAGATGTTCCATGTACCAGCATCCACTTGCCCCTATGGTTGGAGGTCCAGGGTAGGCAGTAGGACCAGAATTCCTGCATACCTCACGTGACAGGTGGCAGGCAGCTAGTCATGGGTGTCCAAGCTGCTGCAGCTGGACACAGGGTCAGTGCTGCCAGTTGGTCTGAGGTTTCGCATTAGTTGGATGGAGGGTCATCCAAGGGTAAACAGGTAAAACCCAATATTAATATAGCAGTGACATCTTTATTGCCACCTTATCTTGTTTCTTGTATGTTTTTTTATAATCTTGGGTTAAGTAGAGTTATGTTAAGTGGTGCATGTGGCTTAATGGGAAAAGGTGAGTAGTGATACATTACCATCTTAATGGGACAGGAGTTCCCAAACCTGTCCTTAAGTACCATTAAAGAGTTCTGTTGAGGATTTCAATTAAATTGACTGTGTCTCTGATTGACTCAGCTTTGCTTAAGCAAGACAATTCTAAAGACATGGCCCATTAGTGGTATTTGAGAAGCCCTGAAATAGGGGATTTGATAGCATTCATTACACTGTGCCATTGCCAGTGTGCCATTCTTCTGTGCTCAAACTATTTACAAATGGGGAGCAGAAGAACTAGTCACAAACTATATACACTACCTTCAGGGGTGATAATAAAAGGATTGTGACTCAAGATATCTGTGTTGCTGTGCTTCTCTATGTACAGATGAGGGTACAACAGGCTATTACACTTCTAAACATGACCCCCTGAACATAGCATGAACTGCACCCTCTTCAAACATCTGCCCAACTATTATTTATATTCCACAGATTTATTCAGATGCAAATGATTTTTGTACCCTCTTCTGAATCATAAACAGTTGCAATATTATGATATAATATACTTCTTCAACTGACTTGTATGTTTTTGTTAAACCCAGCCATTTGATCTGGAAAAAAAGGAAGCGGCTTTAATACAGAAAAAAGTACACTCACTTATGTTACATCTACATTGTTATATGTATATACAACTGTGTAATTCCAGATAAGAAAAAGATATATTGCAACATAAAGAGCGATACAAAAGTAGATATCAAGTACAAAGTTTGACTCAACACAGCTACAATGCTGGATCACATTACAAAGAAAAACTGATCAGAATGAAGGTGCTTATCCATAGTGCTTATACTGAATCACACCTCCAGCTGGATATCAAAAATGTCTCATTTATATGTGTTAACAAAACTCATTGATACTCGGATAAATATTCAATTACCTTTACACTGGGGCTGAACTACCATTGATGCAGCAAGTACAAAAGCACTGCAGCCCAGGCAATTTAATGGGCACACTGAGTGCCGGAAATGTAATGTTTCTTTAGTTCTTTGCAGTGAATTGGTAGCCCACTATTATGTTGTATTAGTTCCCCCATTCACAAGGTCCCCCACTGCATTAACTCATACATTTTATCAAATATACACAATTCATTTCTCTATACCGCAGAAGAAAGAAAGGCTATTATGGGAAAATAAAGTGCAAAAATGTGGGCATTTTTCTTTTAATTTTTTAATGAAACCAATTTCTGAAGGGGCACATAAAATGACATGGGTATAGGAGGTTGCTAATAAATTAAAACATACAGTAGTTCTGTTTTATTTTTATTGAAATACAAAGTGTGAAAACCTTTAAGCTCTGGCCATTTGACCATAAACCTCCACAAGATGGTGTATCAACAGTGCCACTTTACACTTTCAGGCCACTGTGGTACTGCACCTAAAAATACAAGTTTGAGCTGCAATAACTTTTGAATAAAACACCTTTCAGCAGTGGGAGTGTCCTTGTTTTACTCCTCAGGGAAATGAACCATAAAACTTTTTTTTTACATTTTAAGTGTTAGTATTCCTTTAGGAATATGAGTAAGATCTTATTTCCTTCCAGCAGTTTTACCAAACATTGGCAATAATACTGCTATTACTGTGCTTTCTACACTTACATTTCTTTTCTGTAGTCTACAGAAGTGGTTCATTGAATTGCTATGCCTTTAGGGTTTCTGTACCTGAGCATATGTGAGTTGGCCAGAAGCATGGCCCTTTTAATTACCTGTAGGGAAATCCTAAAGACATGTCCTGTTAGTGATCTCTGAGGATAAGGACAGGAACCACTGCATTTGGATTTCTCTGCCTTGAGTACAGCCGATTTAATCAGAGGTTCAGTCATTACATTAACTTCCCTGTGTACAAGCAGAGAAACCCTAAATACATGGACTGTTAGTGGTACCTGAGGACAGGGTTGAGAACCACTGGTCAGTAATGAGAACCAGAGCAATTCCAGGGCAAACCAACTGCACCATAGTAGACACATTAAAATTCCAAATTATTAAAATGAGGAATTTAACCTCTTGGATGCAAAAGATGTCACTGTAAAGCAATGAGTTGGATACCATTTTAAAGGGATAGTAATGTTTCACAAAAACAGCAGCTCCAATTAATCTTCATAGTATTTGAGCCATGGAGAGTGTTATATCAGTACTGTCAGAGTTGTAGTTCAAGAGTACTTGAATGATAAAGTATCCCCCTCCTGCCCTTTTTACCTAGTGTAATCTGGTCTCTTGACCGGACAGCTCACAGCAAGGAACAATCTTCTTGCTGTGAGCATAACGAAATCCCTGCCCTCTTGACAGGTTTTTCATTAGGCTCACTGAAGATTGTCCCTCTCTGCGATCCATCCGGACAGTATTGCTGCTCTGAGGTGAGCAGTGTTACATCAGTAAAAAGGGCAGGAGGGGGATACTTTATGATTCAATTACTCTTGAACTACTACTCTGACAGTATTGAAAGAACAATCTCCATGGTCCAAATACTATGAAGATTAATTGGAGCTGATTTTATTGTGAAGCATTACTATGCCTTTAATCAGTGGGACATGTGGAGATCTGTATCTTTCCTTCTGGAGCAGTTTGCTTGCTCCAAGTCTCTTTTGGTATATAAGTTTCAGTATATTTAACCCTTTGAGTGCCAGATGGGCTTTGCAATGTGTTGGATACCCCTCTGGCATTCAAAGGGTTAAAAGAGCAGCAGACATTTTAATGAAAACATATGATAGCACCGTGATTCTCACATCCAGTCCCCAGGACACAGTCAGGTTTTCTGGAGATCCCTCATTAACCAAAAGCAGCACAATCACAATGACTGAGACACTGATCACTCACCTGTGAATAAGTAGGAACATCTAGAAAAGCTGACTTGTTGGTGTCTCCAGAGGACTAGGGCTGAGAAACACTGTTATAACATACTCTCTGTGCTGGGTCAATTTTCATTCAAAAGTTATTACAGTCCAGATTTATTTTTTTTAATCAAACTGCTAGCAACAGCATCAACTACTGTCCAAAGAGTATTTTTATAATGCATTCTATGTGAAAGCTTGAGTCACTGACTATGCTTTCCAGCTAGCAACTACCCAGTCTAGTAACCAGAATAAAATATTGCAGTTTAATCAAAATTAAAACAAAAACAAAAAAAAAAAAAAACAATTTGAGCAGTAATAAACTTTAAAAAGAAAATCTCCCAGCCATCATTTTACTCAGAAAGAAAAACACTAACATATTAAAATAATAATAATAATAAGTTTTCTGCTTCTTTAAACATACAAATACTTTTATTTTTTTTAATGCAAGGAATTATGATATGATGCTTCATACTTACTGGGTGGTCAGCGTCCAGTTCAGAACCATACATCAAAACTCTATGGGAGCATTTATCTAGTTCAGAGATTTTCCTGGGAAACCAAGGAACTCCATCAAGTTCTACTGGAAAGAAAAAAAAACATTGCTACCATTAAATAGATAGAATTGAAAGAGCCGCCTTTAAAGGCTTTACGTGATTGCCTGTAAACTATGTCAATTTGTATGTGTAGCTTTATTTGTATGGCGTCACACAGTGTACACAGCGCCTTAATCCTTTAACCCGTTTAACCCTTTGATGACCAGATGGTTGCAAATCAGTGAACTGCAAACTTCTCTAATCCTTAACCCTTTAAGGACCAGCCGCGTGGCCAGCACTTAAGGACCACAAGACTTTTTTTAAATTGGATTCCGTAATCCGAGAAGCGTGCAGCCGCACGGGGACCTTGGAATTCCATGATGTGCAAAGACCATCACTGGTCCTTAAGTGCTGGAAATGTTGTGACGGTCCTATCACATCAAGAGTAGGGGTTAAAGGGTAAAATGTAGATTGAATATGCAGTCACATGTGAAAATCTAGTTATATTCTGATTCTGCATACTTTATTTAATGTAACAGATCTGATGGCAGTGTAATTAACATCTCAAAAGCAGTGTAAATCAGCTGGCAAAGCGTTATATTTAGATTATCTACTTTCTCATTGATTAATGGGCAATTTTATAGTGGGATTTTTTTTTTTTTGGTAGTAACTGAAAATGTTGGTGCGTTTTTAGTGCTACAATCTAACAAGGTTTTCTGATCATCTTGTGTTCTCAATATAAATAGAAGAAGTGATAAAACAGCATAAAAAACAGCTATCTGAGCTATCTGTGTGATTTCAACACAATTTCATTGCATACCATACTGCAGTTTTGTAGCTACATTATCGTTCTGTCAGAGGAAAGTAGCAGCATGTCTGTTTGACAATCACAGAGAATGCAGTGACATAACAGAGGCCTTTCCACCCCAGCAATTTGGAGGGAGGGCTGTGTCAATACAGATCCCCTGATGGTGGGACTGGCTAATACACACACTGAGCTTGGCCCTCTGTTTCATAGAGAGTGTAATCAATCAATTAGTCAGAGCAATCAATCGATCTGAGTTTTTTTCAGTGCAACCTGGAACTAAGAGGAGGCAGTGCTTAGGTGCAAATCAGCTCCATGGTTTATGAAATGGAGGACCAAGGGCACAGTACTCCACTTCCTACAGGAAACAAGTTTAAAGGGATAGTAATACTTAAGTATTACAAATCCCTATAGTAAAGCCCTACTAAATAAAACGTATTGCCACCAGTGTCATCTCTCAAACTTTTATGGTTTGAGAGATGAACGCTTCTAAAGTTGCCCTCTCTCTCCCCTTTCCCTGAAGTCAGCTTTGTAGCTGACTGAAAGGAAATCTGGTCATAGATCATCAGGAGGCTCTGCAGCAGAGCCGCGATCGTGTAAACAAAAAAAAAACTTTCACTAAAACGGTCTTCTACGTGTGCTTGCAAACCAAGCACACATAGAAGACCATTTCAGTGAAAGTTTTCTTTTTTAGAAACGCGATCAGGCTGTGCTGGAGAGCCGCCTGATGATCTATGACCGGATTTCCCTTCAGTCAGCTAGAATGCTGACTACAGGGAAGGGGGAGAGAGAGGGCAACTTTAGAAGCGTTCATCTCTCAAACCATAAAAGTTTGAGAGATGACACTGGTGGCAATACTTTTTTTAGTAGGGCTTTACTATAGGGATTAGTAATACTTAAAGGGATAGTAATACTTAAAATGTAAAAAAAATATGTTGTAGGGTTTATCCCCCTAAGTAAAACAAGAGTACTCCCACTGCTGAAAGGTGTTTCATTCAAAAGTTATTAATTTTCAAAGTTGAATTTTTTAGGTGCAATATCACAGTGGCCTGAAATTGTACAGTGGCGCTGTTGCTACACCATCCTATGGAGATTTATGGTCCCGGGACCAGAGCTGTCCATAGGATTGTGTAGCAACAGCGCCACTGTACAATTTCAGGCCACTGTGATATTGCACCTAAAAACGTCATCTTTGAAAATTAATCACTTTTGAATGAAACACCTTTCAGCAGTGGGAGTACTCTTGTTTTACTCAGGGGGATAAACCCTATAACATATTTTTTTTACATTTTAAGTATTACTATCCCTTTAAGTATTACTATCCCTTTAAGGTAAAGGCTAGAGTGGTAGTTATATGTGCCATTCTGTGACTACCAGTGGACAATGGAACAAGGCTGGGATGTCAGGTAATGTATGTGTGGGTCTTTGACTACCAGTAGACAATGCAACAAGGCTGGTGTGTCAGACAGTGTATGTATGTGTTCTGTGGCTACCAGTGGACAACGGAACAATGCTTAGGTATTAGACACTAAGGGGGAAATACTTAAAAACCATTCATAGTGTATGTTTAAGAACTATTACTAAAGTTTGCAACAACGGGTCATATTTTAAATAAGTAAAATCTATAACTGTGCCTGTTTTAGACATTTCTGAAAATAATAGATGAGAGTTGGAACCGTGTTAGCCGTAGAAATACAGGAGGCAAACATTTAGTAAAGCCGATACCTTTATTAGCCAATAAAGGTATCAACTTTACTAAATTTTTGCCTCCTGTATTTCTGAAAATATTGTGAGAAAATGTGCAGAAAAATTTTCCCACATACAAATATATCAGTATATAGTTCCATTAAGAACAGGTTTTACCTGGAGCTAAGATTTAACCCTTTGAGCATCAGAGGGGTACGCAACGCATTGCTCTGCAATGAGTTGCATACCCTTCTGGCATTCAAAGGGTTAACTGCTAAAACTGCCTGTGTTTTGGGGCAATTAGCAAATTTCTTCATACATACATTGTGCCCCAATTTTTATTTGAACAAGACCATTTCTGCTCAACTTTAAAAAAAAAAAAAACACCTGACTGGAGTTTGTACTTAGCGAAAATGCCGCTAAACATTTATACATAACGTTATGTGGCCTTGTGATAAATTTACAGACACTTTATTTATTAGTCCACTGTTATACATCTCCCCCATATTCACAAAAGAAAAGAGGCAAAACTCTAAAGCAAACCAGCTATACCACCGGGAACAAATACAGCTTGTAATTGATTTAAATAGAGTTTTTAACCCCTTGAATGTAAGAGAGAGATCTCCAATGTATAGCATTCAAAGATGTTAAATCCCCATTTACATCAGTGGGAAGTTTGGGGAATTTTTATTTCTGTGCTTTGGTGTAGTTGGTATGCTACAACATTGTTCCTCTTTTAGTTTTTGAATAAAGCCCTATATGTGTGACTATGTGGATGCCAGGGGACACGGAAACAGGCTAAGATACCACAGAATATGAGTGATTATGTGGCTACCAGTGGATAGTGGAACAAGGCTGGTATGTCAGACAGTGTTTATATGGTTCTGTGGCTGCAAGAGAGACAGTGAAACAAGGATTGGTTGTCTGATAACATATATGCAGTTCTGTGACTACCATTGGAACATGGCTTGAAAATCAGAGTGTGATCAGAATGACTGTGTGTGGATCTATGTCTTCCAGTGAACAGTGGAACAAGGTGGAGGATGCAGACAGTGTATATGTGGTTCTATGACTACCAGTGGTCAGTGGAACAAGGCTGTAGGTTGTGGAGGCAGTATATGCGGCTCAGTGACTACAATTGAGACAGTTAAGCAAGGCTGTATGTAAGACAGCATGTGTAGTCCAGTGTCAACCAGTGACTATAGGAACAAAGCAGGCATGTCAGTGCATGTGTGCTTATGTGGCTGCCAGTGGACAGCAGGGGGAACAAACATGCATTCTCAGACAGCATGTGTGTGTGGTCCTTTTAAATTGCAGTCGGGGCAAAAGCAATACGTTGCATACCCCTCTGGCACTTAAAGCGTTAAGATATTTTTAGTTAATTTTAAAGAGAATTAAAAACTGTTTGTAATAAAACTCTATTTAGACAATTTAACCTCTTTGTTGGTGGTATAGTGTTAGGTAAGTGGATGGGTTGTTATTATTAAATGGTGTTAATTCTCCTTTAACCACGTGAATGATGGAGAGGTCAAAGACCTAATTAACATCCATTTTGATAGCATCCCGTAGGCATTTATTTTGAACTATAAGGTTTCACCACAGCAATAAAGTTGACAACCAACAAATTAATGTAATGCAAATACAAGAATTACAGTCACCATAGTAGAATTAAAGGGATAGTAACACTTGGTATACTGTAAAATTTAGATTGTACGTTTTATCCTCCTGAGTACAACAAGTGTCCTCCCACTGCTGAGAGGTGTTTCATTAAAAAGTTATAGCAGCTCAAACATGAATTTTTACGTACAGTAACTCAATGGCCTGAAATGTTACAGTGGAGCTGTTGCTATACCATCCTATGGAAGTTTATGGTCAATTGACCAGAATATTCCATAGGATGATGTAGCAACAGTGCCACTGTACAATTTCAGGCCATTTGATACTGCGCCTAAAATAATTCAAGTTTCCTCTGCTATAACTTTTGAATCAAACACATCTCAACAGTGGGAGGACCCCTGTTGTACTCAGGAGGATAAACCATACAACATAAATTTTACTAAATATTAAGTGTTATCCCTTAAATCCTTTGAGTAGGAGAGGGGTATGCAGTGCATTGCGTTGTAATATATTGCATACACCCTTGGCACTCAAAATAGTTAAGTCTCTGACAGTATGTGCTCCAAATCCAATGGGCGCATTCATAAATAGAATAAAATAAGGACACATGCAAGCCTTGCCTTCATCCTCCCTCCAGATTCTCTCAGCTGGATTCAGAGAGATGATATTAGATTGAAGCTTTATCAGATGAATGAGCTCATGGCATTTTTTCTTGGTGCATTCAAATTCCACATAAATTTCCACCTCAGAGTTACTCTTTTTGGACTTCCTTGATTCAATGTGAATGATATTCACATACTTTTCCTATTGAATGACAGAATAAAACAGTTAAGTGTGAATAAAGTTCAGCAATAGCCAAGAACCATGCATGATAATGTGTCAGAGTGGTCTCTGGAGTATTGTACCATCTCACACTAAAACATAACGGCCACATTCAGTAACCTAAACATCAGCAATTGGAGTAAACCAACTGCATCATAGGGGAGAAATGAAAACTCCACATTATTTCATTTGTGCTATTAACCTCTTGATTGCTAGAGATGTCTCCAGTGCATTGCTTTACAATGCACTGAAGACCTCCTTAGCATTCCAGGAAATAGAAGCCACATTTAAATCAATGGGAATTTGGGACATTTTTATTTGTCCCCTGTGGTGCAGTTGGTTTGTTCTAGAGTTGCTTCTCTTATGGCCCTAAGGGCCTAATACAGAAATCAAAAGATGAGGAATACTGGACAAATGTGCCACACCAAAGGAGGGGTGACTAAAAATTGCCATTTCAATCACTCCAAATTGACATTTCTTCCCTATGATGCCATCTTTGCTCCCAAATTGCTCCTCTCTACCTTTGTGCTTCATAAGAGCCAAATGTAAAAGACAAACAACTGTACAAAAGGGGACAAAATACATTTCATATAAATCCCTTAACCCTTTGAGTGCCAGAGCGGTACGCAACATATTGCAAAGCAATGGCACTCAAAGAGTTAAAATGCTATAGCATGGGTGTCTGCAGGGGGAGGGGCAAGAGTGGTCACTTATTCCCCTCCCGTGCTACAGCTGTCACCAACGCATTGCACATTTAGCCTTTTAAACAATGGTACTGATATTGGCATAAAGGCATATATACTGTAGAAAAATAATGCACACTGCTATAAGTATACATCCATATTACAGAATTACATGAAGGTACTGCAACACTCATAAGGTTTGGTTTGGTTTAGTGTATATCTGACATTAAATGGGTTAATAAGCAATTAAGCTAACATACCTTTTTGCCCTTCCCATCTCTGTTAATAAATAGCTGCATTCCGTAGAGCATACAAGACTTTAATATTAGACATCAGTCCAGCCATGTTTTTCTACTAAAGGTAACAGTGCTGACAAAACATTGCTTTACTACATTTTAATGTCTGCCCTTTAAGAGCCACTGGGGTGTGCAATAAATGCACTGAGTATCAATGCACTGCACACCCTCTGGTCCTTAAAGGGTTAAAGTATTGCTAATTATTACCCATATTAATGCACACATGCGTGGCATGAACAAACAAACACATTTGTATTCATTCATTCTTATGGAAAGGTCTCATGCAGAAAGCTAAAGAGGGACAATGCCTGAGCAAACCATCCACATCACAAGGCAAAAATAAAGATTCCTGTAGATTTAAATGTGTTGTTTAACCACCTAGGCACCAGATAGGTCTCTAGTACATGGTTTTGCAATGTTCTGAAGATTTTTCTAGCATGCAAGGAGTTAATAACCCCATTTTAATCAATGGGTATTTGAAATGTGTTGCTTATAGTGCAGTTGGTTTGCCCCAGAATTGCACCTCTTTTTCTTTCTGCATGAGGCCCTTGGTGTACCATCCAGCAGAACTATCTTGCCGCAACACTGTTTTTAAGTGTGTCCAAATGGGCAGCCTACATCTTGTGCCCACCGGTGCCTTGTATTTAAGGGCGACCTATTGATGGACTATTGATGGTAAACTGATGATATGTGTGTGTTCCAGTTCTCAGTAATGTGATGACAGGCAAGGTGAATGGTCTCATAGACGAGCTCCATAAAGCAGCCCACGCCGAGGTGAAGGTGAATCTATGAACAGTTTGCTGGTAGTGGATGGTGGTATAGTGAGACCACCATGTGCTTTATAAGCAAGGCTGACTGACAGGCTCAGTCCCAGGATGTGTTCTGCCAGAGAAAGGTGTAGGAGTCCTGTTCATAGAGAACCAAAGCATACAAGACTCAGGTATGAAGGTGGGCAGCCCTGTGTGACAGCAGCAGAGGTGGAACAAGACCTCTGGGAATGAGCAACATGGGAACACTATCCTTCAGCGTGGCTAGGTCAGGGATGGTACAGTCAGCTCACTGTGTGGCAGATGGCGGAAACACTGTGGCAGTGTCTCCTCTTCAATCTTCTACCCACCCTCATTATGTGAGCATGCTGGCTGGGGGTGGGATAAGCGTGTTGGTGGCCTCCCTGTTCCTCTTTATCAGTCTGGAGCTGGCCATGGTTACTAGTTAGCTGTGCTGTAGACCTCCTCTAATGGGCAGTTCATGTTGGAGGCTCCAATGGCACCCCTGGTCTTCTGCGGACTGTTGATGGTTTAAGTGCTTTGCAGGCTGCTCCAGTCCCCTGGAGGATAATTTCCCCCTCCCCTACATGGGTCTGGTGTAACAGATTTGATGACAGGAAGTACCAGCGTAGCAATGCAGTAGGGAGCTTGGCTTGTTCCAGGTTCTTGTGACAGCCACAATGACAGAGCTACTTGTCAATGTCTTCTCCCTCTCAGGAGCACCTGTTGTGGGATCCAGTTACATCGGTGGCAGTAGACCTGACTATTGGTCTACAGGGCTAAGGATAGCCTAGATCTTGAATGGATGGGCCTGTGGCATGGGGATGTTTCATGGAGACTTTTAGGTTCTTAAGCAGCCCCTAGGTTTGCATTAAGGTCCGAAAGAAGACTTGGCAGAGCAAGTCTGCAGAGATTTACTCCGCTCCTTCCAATCTAAGAAGATACCTCTGGGAAAGACAAGAAGGAGAAGAAAAAGGAAGGAAAAAAAAGATTGCATAATAGAAAGATTCCCATGATCTTTGGGAATTTAATTAGGGTGTTCTCTATCGTGGATAGTGTAATCAGTGAGCCTTTTTCACAGCTGGATAGCATGGTGGTATTGCAATGAGCAGTCAAATCCTTGGATAGTCCTGGGGACATCCATTGCTGCAGACCAAACTGATATCAGGCTTTGGTTATAGATTATGATTAGACCAACTCTTTCCTTTCAGCTCTTTCTGTCTGAAACTGGAAAGCCAGGTTGCTGCTACCAATACAATACAAAACAATGCAAGGAGGGACCAGTGTCCAGTTTTACCACTAGTGCTCCAGGTTATGGCTGAGCTAGCCCTCTCTCCCAGAGCTTCAACTGTAAGGCTGGCAATAAGCAGGGTGATGCAGATGGAAAGAAGGAGGAACGTGGTTGAGGGTCAAAGCGGTGCACCAGTGGCTGTCACTATAGGACAGGGTGGAGGCTCCTTGCTTCAAGGAAGGATTCTATTACAGTTTTCACATGTCATTTTTGCATTGGGACAAGGGGCAGTCATCAGATAATTTGAAGTCAGTAACTGAGTTCCAGAGATGGTGTCAGATAAACTGGCTAAGCTATAGTGGACATGATGGATGGTGGGCTGTTTGGTGTTCTCTTTAGGTGTTGTACCAAAGAATGAGTCCAAGAAGTTTTGCCTCATTCATTTATTGTTCCCCTTTTGGGGTTCAGTAAAAGATGACATGGACATCAAATTGTGTTCTGTGTGTTACATCTCTTTTGGCAAGGTGTTTAGTTTGGTGTTGCCCAAAGGTCCTGGTTTTTGGATTGCAAAGAGTGACATCAAATTGGCCTTCATTTTATGCAATGAAAAGTAGCTGCCATCACCTCTTCAGCTGCAAATTCCAGGGTTGGATCTTTGTGGATCTCTGCCTCCCAAAGGAGTGTTCTCTGTCCTGCACACAGTTCAATAAGTTCAGTACATTCCTCAAGCAGGTTACTAGGAAGGAGTCAGGTTTGCATTTGTTATTTCTTTACCTTAACTATTTTATTTGTGGATCAGATCTTGCATATCCATCAACTAGTCAGCAGGCAGCCAACATTCCATCAACAATGAATCAATTTCGATGCCCAGGAAACTGAAGCATTTGGTAAGATTCTCTGTTTCAGTCTCAGCAGTTGGCACACCGAAATTTCACTCCACTACCTCTGCCTGCTGACTAGTTGATGAGTCTGCATGATCTGATCCAGTTTTGTATAGATACCTGGAAGGTGACACTTGGGCAGTTCTATCTGCTGAGAAAATTAAACTTCTCTTACAGTATTATGCCTTTGGCTCTCATTTTTAAATTGACGCTTGATGAATGCTATGGCTGCTGTGAGAAAATCTCCCCATTTTATTCATCTTATGGCAAGCTTAAAAAGCTGACTTAGGGTTTGGTCACATTTCCACCAGACATTTAATGGTCAGATGTTTTGGCAAGCTCTGGCAGTGGCATCTAATGATCTGGACCTTCATACGGATGCTGCAGGCTCCATCAGTTTCAACGCCATCCTCAACAAGGACTGATGTATTGGGACATGACCCACCTAGGGAACTGAGCTGGGCTTTATGACTAATTTACTTTTCCTGGAACTCTTCCTGATCCTGGTGGCTCTGGAGTTGCAGGACAGGAAGTTTATTTTCCACTCTGATTGAATGGAGTGGTGTCAGTGGTCAGCAGCTTGAACATCTCATCTGAACCAGGCATCTGATTAATGCAGCAACTGGTGTACCAATACCTCTTGTGTAATGAGCAATTCCGGGCACCTCATGTTCTTGGATATTTAATAATATCACTGATGCATTGTCTCACTTGTAGATGAAGGATAGGATATCCATCGTTACTGTCTGGGGGCCAAAGAGGAAGGATGGTTGAGCCCCAACTTACTGTAGGACATTAGGAGAAATAATGTTGTTTTGACAGCCACATGGGTGAGGTACAATAAAGTCTTAGAGAAGTGTTTCAAGCTGTAAAATTCAGTTGGTGAATGAAGCCAGCAGGATTATTTGGTACTGCTGTGGGGTATCTTTGAACTTCACTGCTCTGAATGCTCAGCCAGTGGGCCTGACATTCTGGTTCAAGTTTTCAGAACACTGGGTTGTTACAGAGAAATGTATGATTTGCATGGCAGTGAAGGCCTATGCCAGGACAGGTAAGCCAATAACCTGTGGTTGCCAGTCTCATTCAAGCTTTTGAGGGGCCTTATGGGGATACTTCCACAGGTCTGCTTGTCTGCATACAAAACAGGTTTGTTTGCCTTGGCATTCAGCCTGGCCTTTTTTGGAACCATAAGAACTAGCAAATTATTTTCCAAAAGCAAGTACAGGCTTGGTTAATTAGGTGGGAACATTTTGTTATCTTTCTTTTAAAACTGACAGGTTCAAGACCTGATGTGTTCAGGAGAGAGTCATAGGTCATCCTTTTACAGTTGCCCAGGTTTAATTTCTGAGTAGAAGTAGTAGAAGCAGTACTAAACTTAACAGGCACATAGCCATGTAATGCTGCTGGGTGGGCTTTCAGTTCACCATAGGCTGTTTGAGAGCAAGGTCCGTCGTCTCTTTAGTGATGACAGGGTTCATCACTACAACACTGGATTACATTTGATTAGCAAGTAGCTTATAGGGGAGATACTGATGGCAGTAGCTTTATTACACTGGAGGAAAACCCTACTGATTAAATGTCAACAGACAGTCCTATGGCAGGTTGTACTTGACAAAACAGGAATATGAGTTGTAAAATTAAAGGAACACTAACACCCAAGAATGAAATTTGGTTATATAATTTTAAATAAAATGTTCTTCCAGCTGGCTTCTCTAAAATGTATTTGTTATACTCCTAAAATCTAATTCTAGCCTTGTATTTTAATGTATGTGTAGACTTCACCTATATAGAGTATAGACACATTTTGTTTAACTGTGCAAAGATAATACTGAAAATGTATTGAGATGAGCACCCACTGTTCTTCTATTCAGAAAGGTTGTTACTTTATCTCAGTCCACTTAAAGACAACACAGAACAATCACTTCTTAGCCACTCTATCAAGATTACTAAGGTAATGGAACCCTGCAAACCACAGAAATGGGAACCCACAGAGCATAATTAAGAGTAGATTTTAACCCCCAGTGATGAGCACTTTTTTTTTACACCAGTGGACAAGAGAAGCTTTGGTCTTCTTAATACACCTTTGTATAACCATATTTTCCCTATATTCATTTATTCCACCCACACAAATTATATACCACTGGAGACACTGTGAGCTCTGTTCTCTGCTTCTCTCTTCCTAATGATTACAGTGCGGAGGAGAGAGACAGAGAACAGTGACAAAGGCAATGTTCTTATACATTGCTCTTGTCATGTGGCTCCACACAATGATCGCAGCTCAACCTGAACCATGCTAGATCATTAACCCCTTAAGGACCGGTCGCGCACGTACTTTGAGGTCACTTAAGGACCACAAAGCATTTTTTGTTTTTGCGCGATCCGATTCCAGACTCCCTGAACAGCGTGCAGCCGCGCTGGGAGCCCGGAATTCCATGAGGGTCCAGGACCGTCATGGGTCCTTAAGGGTATAACAAACCATGATGGTCCAGGACCATCATGGGTCCTTAAGGGGTTAACCCTTGACAATACAGGACAGATTTCTGTGAGGGTTCTGGCAAGTCACTCATCTGCAAGGGGTTAAGGCTAGTATGGAGTTCAAGGTATTTAAATGTGTATAATCACAGGACATTTTAGGTGTTGGTGTTCCTTTAACAGGTTTTGTTCACTATAATGTCAAGATAACATTATACATATAAAAATGGACACAAAGGGCCATATGTTCAAAGACGTAGCTAAATAGTTTTGTCGTTTGTAACGACTTTTCAAAGTACAGTGTCGTTGGGATCATTAATATTTTCAGTGTGTCGGTTGTGATCAGAAATATGTTGTTTGTCCTGACTGAAATTCTTAAAAATTGTCTTATCTAATGACAAAAAAATCTCTTAAAAAATGTCTTAACTAACAACAAAAATGTCTTAACTAAAGACAAAAATTCTCACATTCCCTCCACTTTTTTCTTAATGTACAAACTTTGTCTTTTGCAAGACACTTTTTGTCGTTAGTTTCGTTACATAATTTCTTTTCCTCTATACGACACTGGAGAATAGTT
Organism: Rhinophrynus dorsalis; assembly: GCA_037306005.1. Taxonomy (NCBI): domain Eukaryota; kingdom Metazoa; phylum Chordata; class Amphibia; order Anura; family Rhinophrynidae; genus Rhinophrynus; species Rhinophrynus dorsalis. The sequence continues at coordinate 235,225,248 of CM074721.1, read as the reverse complement.
TAGCCACGCCTCTGCCCTGCCCCTTTGCCCGTTAATTCTGGAGTTGTGTCGTACACAACAGACATTACTATTTTTTTGTCGTATACTCTATAGAAAATATGTCATTCATGCACACAATGACTTATTTTTGTCTTTCATATGACAAATTTTTTGTCGTTATCCCTTTGAACATATGGCTCTAAGAGGGTTAGATTACACCAACCATGTAAAATGTAATAAAATAAAATCAAAATACACTTAAAAGGTATCTATCTCTTATGATGTTTTCCTGGTCAGCTATAAAAAATAAAGAATGCACACTGTCCTGTCTGAATTGCTACAGAACATCATTTATTGAACACAATTTTTGTCAAAATATTGATTATTAAATTTTTAAATTAGGGCCATTGAGAGGGAAGTTGGCATTTGTGGGGAATTTCAGAATGATACCCCCACCCACTCCCCAAATAAAAATTGTACAAACCTCCCAATCTAAACCCAGTGAGCGCCAGAGGAGTATCAAGTGGGTTGCTTTCCACCCCTCAGGAACCTAAAAGTGAGCTTTCAGGCCTAAATTGTGCTTGGCATGAGTAAATATATTTGAAATAATTACATTTAGTTCATTTGAAAAAAAATATATATATTAGTGTAAAAGCCAGTGTACACGGGCCAAGGTCCGGGTGATGTTAACCCTTTGAGTGCCAGAGGGCTATGTACCCCACTGGCACTTAAAGGGTTAAGAGGCCAGTCCTGCTCTGCGTCCTGCCGCCGACACAGTCATGTACTGTAGAGACTGCCTGAAAGCGCAGAATGTTCCCAGCACAGAACTCGCAGTATTCCTACGCCTCCCAGCATTCCTACACCTCCCAGCATTCCTACACCTCCCAGCATTCTGTGCGTTCAGACATTCTGTACTGCGCATGATGGCTTCTGACAAACATCCTAGCTAATTATTATATAGGATATATATATATATATATATATATATATATATATATATACACACACGTACATACATACACACGTACATACATACATACATACATACAAACACACACACACACACAATACCAGTCAAAAGTTTTACAACACCGCTATTTTTCCGGTTTTTATTGAAATTTACGCAGTTTAATGTCTCAATGTACTCTGAAAATAAACCATAGGACAAATAAAAAACTGGACATTAAAAAGAAATCATATTAGTTGTCAGTGTACTCAAGAGATATGTGGCATTCATATTTATTACTTTTTTATTTGTTATGCTAAGCCTACTTGAGACATTCAATAAATTGTAACTTTAGTGCAAAAAAAAAAAAAAAAAGAAATCATGTAATCGTTAACAAAATGTAATCTGATTTTATGACTCAAAGTAGCCACCTTTTGCAGATATAACAGCCGAACACTCATGGCATTTCCACAACGGAAATCAAATATTGTTCTGAAAGTTCTTCCCAACACTGTTGCAGAAGTTCCCACGTGTTGCACTTCTAGGTTGCTTTGCTTTCACCCTTCAATAACAACTGGAAAAATGGGGGTGTTGTAAAACTTTTGACCGGTAGTGTATGTATATCGGATTATGGGGAAAGGGAGCAGGGGGCATGTGCTCTGCCCTTCTGCCCTTGAGTCCACAAATTCCAAATTACTACTGTCAATTCCCACCTAGCTCATTTGCACTTTAAGGACAAGAGGGGTGCACAATGCATTGCAAAGCAATATGTTGCACACCAATTTGATCCTTAAATAAGCTGTAAACATTATGAAAAGAAAAAAAAAACATACTGTAGAACATACTGTAAAACAAAGGTACTCTGATGTTTGAGAGTTTTTTTTTTACATTAACATTGCCCTCTAGTGGCCAGATTTCACTATGTTGGAGAATTCACTGATACAAATTCTTCATAGAGTGTAACAGTATCTCTGAGTCACTTAACAGTTTGAGCTTTAAGGAAGAAAGCTCGCCGGATCTCTGTTTCCTGTGAGAAAGTTGGCCGATCTTTAAAGGGTTAATTCCACACCTGTGTGTTTTACTAAACATGTAGATCTTACAGTAACATATGAAGCCTAGTCATAACTTGGTGCAAGAGGTGAGAAGAAGAAGGATTAATAAAATAATTTCTCCATGGCAGTTGTGTTTACATCGGAAGTAACACCTTCATTAATCCCTGACAATTTGAACTGTTTTCAGTGACTCACCATTCCAGCAGAATAACTGTGCACTAAGGGTAGATGTCATGACAATGCATGTCTGTCGAGGTGTGACGAGCACATATCATTGGAAATAGAGAAACATATCTCTACATTCACTAAAATTTAGGCATGCAAGAGGAGGGAGAAAGACAGTGATCATTAACATATCATCCTGGGGTAAAGGTGTCAGTGTGTAGGGGAGGGAAGGGCAGCAGCAGAGGATGCAGAGACTTTAGCACCAAGAACAGCAGCAATCATTCAACCCTTTGAATTCCAGTGCGGTAAACAACATGGGTGTTGGATGTTCACCCCTAATCACCATATCATAAACGTAACTTAAACAACTAAGAAAAAACAGGACATGTTGTAAATGGTGGTAAGGGAACAGTTTATTAATAATAATGAATATATATAATTGTTTTTTTGGGGGTGGGGGGAGGGGGTGCTGAAAATGTCTAAACGCTGCAACGTTTAGTCAGGAGAGAGGAAAGAGCGCAGGGCAGCACTATAAATAGCGCACCTTCCCGCCCAACGGGCTAACCCAGCGCGAGGATGCCAGCCTAGCCAATAGCGCAGCCAGGCGGGAAGTGCCCCACAACCTTATACCCAACGCTACCTTATATTTAAAGGAGAACCGCAAATTAAAAAGGTGGGGACACCAACCCCATGTGGTCCCTCCTTAACAGATAAGTCTCTTACTTATTGCAGAGCAATGCATTAGATACCTCTCTGGCACTCAAAGGGTTAATGATGGAACAAAAAGACCATTGAAAGCTCTGTGTAATTAAAGAAAGGATTTAGAACAATACCAAAGTATTGTATTTGTACAGACTAATTTATAAACACATACTGAGGTTTACACAAACATGAGTTGTACTGCTGTGGAGCAATGTGATACATTTATATATACACTATATCACAAAAACAAAGAAAGTGATCTAAAAGCAGTGTTTTATTTCAAAAAGACTATCCCTCCCACAAAAAAATACACTTACAAGATGGATAATATTTAAAGGCAACAATATCACCATACGTGAACTCCTTATCTCAACCTCAGTATCCCCGTCACTATATGGACACCTGTGGACTCTAGGACCTCTCGGACACTCTGTACGCCCACTTATGGTACCTCTATGTTGTAGGAGTATTCTGAACGTCCTCTAGACTCCTAACTCCGTCTCTCTCTTGGTGACCTTCCATTCCAGGCAGCTCTTACAGCTGATACAGTTATCTTGAAAATAGGAGCAAACTTGTATTGCTGAAACAATCCGTGACACAATCCAGCAAAATCATAGAATCTTTAATCCCCAAGCATATCGCCGGTTCTCTGCCGGCTTCCTCAAGGGTAAAAGTCATTGTTTCTAGCATATTCACTGGGTTTTTTTGTATCAATATAGATTCTTTCTAGTTTACCAATGCTGTCATAGTGTGTGAACAAATTGTGAACTTGATGGCACTCCATATGTGGAGTGAGTCCGTTCGCCTTACATTTGGTGCTTTGGTGGTCTGATTCACACTACTAAACAATTTGTGTAGTATTATTTATATATACACACTGCTCAGTCTGATCTCCTAAACACAGGGGCCTCGGGGTAGCAAATGGGAACAGGGATTTGGGTCTCTAAGAGGGACATTTATGACGTATGTAACTATCTAGTAATCAGATTGCTAAATGCTCCCAAAATTAGTTGAATTAAATAAGTAACATATGGAGGTGTTCCTATACTAGTAGACAAATGTAACGTTTTAATTTTTCAGTCTTTATTTAGAAAGAGAAAACATGAACTGCAATGTCTAGCTCACAAATACTGACAGATATGATCACAGACACACACCCACACACTGCTTAGCACTGCTGGCCTTGCACACTGTGTCTGGTGATGGGAGTGGAAGCAGTACCCACATATGTACTGTGGAAGGCCAGCTGTGTAGCTTGGCAAAATCACATTCACTCTCATTCTTTAACCCTTTGAGTGCCAGAGGGGTATGCAACACATCGCAAAGCAATGTGTTACGCACCTCTCTGGCACTCAAAGGGTTAATGATACTCATGATGTTTCTGTTTGATATACATTTGTAAATATTACATATATTCATGGTAGGGATGTGATCCAGAGAGTTTAGGGTTTTGTTACACAGCTGGATTGTATGCAGCAACATGTATCACAGAAGAAGTATGGATAAAGAAACCAAGACACCTAATTAGGAAGCATGATACAAATCTCCATGAGAAAACTGCCTTAAAAAACATTGGGTAATCCTATGTAATAATTCACTAGGATGTTTGTCAGAAGCTGTCATGTGCAGTAAAGACTGCTAGAACTCTCAGAATGCTGGGAGTTCTGTGCTGGGAGCATTCTGTGAGTTCAGGCAGTCTCTACAGCACACCGCGTGAGTGAGGGCAGTAAGCAGAGCAGGACCCGCCTTTTAACCCTTTGAGTGCCAGAGGGGAACGCAACACATTGTGTTTACCCCTCCGGCACTCAAAAGGTTAACATCACACAGACCTTGGCCTGTGTACACGGGCTTTTACACTAGTAGGTAAATATCTCACATAAAAAAAATCAAACAGGTGACGTGGGATTGTATAAAACCATCAGAGTTAAAATAGTAGAGGGTAGGGTCACATGAGACACCATAATTTCTCTCTGTTTCACAATAGAGCCTTCTCAAAGGGTGACCCTTACAGAAAGCTCCATTGCAAAACATACGTCAGGGATTTGAAGGCAGTTAATACTGATGCCAATATATATTGAATAAGATAACTGTATAATACGTAATACTTGTGGATTGTTTATACATATATTCCTTTACACATTAACAGAATTGCGCCTCTACCCGTGGGTTGTTTCACAGGCTCTCTCACATGACTGTTGGGTCTTTATTTATAAATGGCTACTACTACTATCAGCCGCAGTGCGGGCATTCTCAACTGCGCATGACTGCAGCACGCGCATCAGTGTCTACCGTGCATGACGCGGCGTTACACACATTTTAGCGAATTATTATATAGGATATATAGATAGATATATACACACATACACACACAGTTCTTGGTTGGACGGCACTCACATGAGTTTGTTTAAAAAATTGATGTAGATGTTTATTGAATCAACGTTTCGGCCGTGTAACCCAGCCATTATCAAGATTCTACATAATTTTTTGAAACCAGCTCCTGTGAGTGCCGTCCTTCCAAGAACTGTATGTATTAACCCTATTTTGAATGTGCACCCAGGTCAGGTTTCATCCTGTCGACAGTGTGCAGTCATTCCAATTACTTATTTATAGATATATATATAGACTAGTTAAAGAGCCCGTGTACACGGGCCACAATACCACCCAGCAACGTGGTGCAGTCATGCACAGTAGAGACTGCCCTCACCACGGCTGGTAACGGATTGGGGAGCTACAAATTCAGATCGTAGTCAAGGACTACGGTCTGAATTCAGAGCCCCGCTCAGTTATCAGCTGTGGTGTGAGCAGTATGTAGTGCGCATGACTGCAGCATGCGCAGCCGTCTCTACTGTGCATAACAGCTTCTGACAAACAATTTAGCAAATTATTATATAGTTCACGTTTGGTATTGAGACATCTGCCTGGGTGCTGTTTACAAAGCAGGTTATGCAGACGAAATCGGCAAAAGCACTCACAGGTCTTGAACATCCTGTGGGTTATGCGTCCTGAAACTTCTTTTTACATTAACAGCTGATGATGGAAATATATTACTATCTTTGGAATTTTTTTGTTATAATTACATGAGGTTATACTACAAGTTAGTATATCTTGTATCTTAATAACCTGTACCAGGTTTACAGCACAAAACTATAGTGATCTCTGCGCTGCACACCAAGTTCTATACATCATCATAACATCAGTGAGCTTTAATTGTGATTTTGATGTGCACGATTTAACTGCACATCGGCTTTACTGATTTTCATGTTTTTCATTCACCATGTTCTTAAATTATTTTACATGACAGTTAATAAAACTTAGGTTTTCGTACCCCATTTATGTCCCTCTCCATGGGCCCAGTGGATTAGCTTCACCTGCTTGTTTAATTAGGGTGGGTTTGGTGCTGTATATACACTGTGTGCACAATTATTAGGCAAGTTTTATTTCTGAGGATTAATTTTATTATTGAACAACTGCAGTGCTCTCCATCAATCCAAACTGTTAAGAAGCTTCGAACATGAATATTTAAGAAAGTAAAAGTGAGGTTTTGGCTTTCTTAGGAGAATATCTATGTGTGCAAAATTATTGGGCAACTATTAGTGTGCAGAATCATTATGTAACTAGATGAAAAATGATAATTTTCCTATCTTATGTGTTTATTTTGATCTATTAAAGTGAGAATACTAAACAAACAACTCAAAATTTACAAATAAACATATGTGACATTTCCAAAAAAAAAAATCAGTGACCAATATAGCCACCTTTCTTTTCAATAACAGTCATAAGTCTTCCATTCATGGAGTTTCTTGATCTGTTAACTATCAACTTTTTGTGCAGCAGCAACCACAGCCTCCCAGACACTGTTCAGACAGGTGTACTGTCTTCCTTCAGTGTAAATCTGCCGTTTAAAAAAGGCCCACAAGTTCTCAATAGGGTTTAGGTCAGGTGACAAAGGGGGCCATGTCATTATTTTATCATATTTAAGGTCTTTACTGGCTAGTCACGCAGTGGAGTACTTCGATGCATGAGATGGAGCTTTGTCCTGCATAAAAATCATGGTCTTCTTGAAAGATGCAGACTTTTTCCTGTACCACTGTTTGAAGAAAGTGTCTTCTAAAAACTGGCAGTAGGTTTGGGAGTTGAGTTGTAGTCCATCTTCAACCCAAAAAGGTCCAACTAGCTCATCTTTGATAATACCAGCCCATACCAGTACCCCTTCTCCACCTTGCTGGCGTCTGAGTCGAAGTGGAGCTCTGTTCCCGTTACTGATCCAGCCACAGGCCCATCTATCTGGACCACCAAGAGTCACTCATCTCATCAGTCCATAAAACCTTTGAAAAATCTATCTTCAGATATTTTTTGGCCAGGTCTTGACTTTGACTTATGTGTATTGTTCAGTGGTGGCCAGGTTTCAGAATTCCTTAACAAGGCCATGTCTCTGAGCACTGAACACTTAGTACTTCTGGACACTCAAGGTTGGTTGCAATTCTGGAACATGTCAGCACTGGAGGATAATGGGTTCCTGGTAGCTTCCCGTTTGATTCTTCTCAAATCTCCGGCAGTTAATTTGCGTCTTTTTTTTTCAACACGTTTCTTGTGACCTTGTTGACTATTTTCAACAATATGTTTGATGGTTCTGTGATCACGCCCCAATATCTTAGCAATTTCAAGAGTGCTGCATCCCTCTGAAAGACTTTTTACAGTCAGTTATTTCTCCTTTTCTGCCCATTTTGCCTGAGGAAATTAAGCTGCCTAATAATTATGCACACCTTGACATAAGGTGTTAATCTCCTTAGGCCACACCCTCTCTCATTACACAAATACACATCACCTGATATGCTTAAATCCAATAAGCATTCAAGTTTATACGGCTTGGAGTTGGGAAAATATGCATAAAAATGATGATATGGTCAAAATACTCACTTGCCTAATAATTTTGCACACAGTGTAGAATAAAAAAAGCTATATACTTTGTATCTGTGGCCTACCCTCCCCACAATATAGGAAAGGAGAGGTCACAGTCCAAGTATTGGATAGGCTTCTAAACCTATCCTAGAAAAGGCGCCTCTAGGTATCTACAGTAGCATAAAAAAATCACTCCAAGTACAAGTACTTTCAAAAAAAGGAACTATTCTGACATTTCTTAGCTGCTCAGCAGGGGAGGGCTGGCAACTTTTGGCCTGGGGGGCAAGCAATCAAGTGGCCCATTTTTACTATCGCTCCAGCCCACTACCCAACCCCTTTATAAATTCCATTAATGTTGTGACATAAAACAAGTATCAGCAGAAGTACATTTTAAGCAGCGCTGAATTGCAATATGTTTTTTTCATGTAGCACCTACTTCAGTGGTAATATGGCAGCACAATTATAAACTCTGGGTTATTTTTAATCCTTATTTTTGAGATACCACAGAGCTTACAATTGAAATTGAGCTACACTAGTAATACTACATAGCTTTCAATCCAAACTGAGTTATACTAGTGATACCACAGAGCTTACAATTAAAATGGAGCTACACTAGTGATGCCGCACAGCTTACACTCCAAAATGAGCTATACTAGTGATACCACAGAGTTTACAGTTGAACTGGAGCTACACTAGTAATAACACAAAGCTACAACTGATATACAGTTACTCTAATGATATCATGGAGCATACAATTGAAATGGTGCTAGTGATTCGCAGATTTTAAAACTGAAATGGTGCTATACTAGTGATACCACAGGACTTACAATTGAAATGGAGCAACACTAGTGATACACAGCTTAGAAATTGTAGAAATACCACTGAAATACCACTGATCTTATATCTGAAATGGAGCTACACTAGTAATATCACAGAACTTACAATTGAAATTGGGCTAAACTAGTTATACCAAATAGGTTACAGTTGATATATAGCTAAATTAGTGATACCACAGAGCTTGCAACTAAATTGTAGGTACATTACTGATACCACAGAGCTTATAATTGAAACTGAGCTACACTAGTGATATCATAGAACATACAGTTGTGATGGAGATACACCAGTGATACCAAAAAGCTTACAACTGAAATGGAGCTACACTAGTGACACAGAAGAGCTTACAATTGAATAGGAGTAATGCATACAGTAGATATTATACGTAGCTACCCTATAGATAATGAAAGACTGTGTATTACATACACTAGACATCCATTACCTATATTGTACCTTTTATATTTTGCAGTATGTATTAAAAACAGAAATTTTACAGTTACCATGCAGGTAATGAATGCCTGTGAATTACATACAACAGTCATTCATAACGTATAGGGTACTTATGCATAACATCTACTGTATTACAGGACAGTATTAGGGACCTTATGTATAAAAGGATCTAAGGATGGGGTTATAGGAAAGGGGGGCAGGGGATGGGGTAATGAGAGTAGGGGCCAGGGGACCATGTGAGAGAGAGAGGCGCTGGTAAACTGAAAGGTGAGGAAGACAGTCAAGTATAGGGTGTGAAGGAGGCAGTGATGCGCTGAATATAGAGAGACAGAGAGATTGTTAGGGTGAGGAAGATGCAAGAATATGGTGAAAACTGAGGGAGAGGATTAGGGTGAGACAGAGGTGAGCTGCAAAAGAGAGAGAGAGAGCACAGGAGAGAAGGAGTAAGGTAGAGAGGTAGGAACAAGGTGAGATATGCAGTGATAGGTTAAATGTTGACACAACTGTAGGGAGGAATGGAATGAATGCTGTAAGAAAGTTAAGGATGATTGGGATTTTTTTTGGTTGAGGGGGTAAAGGGTGAGAAATTAGTGCACATGAACCCACCATCCCTCTGTCTCCTATCCACATTGCATTTCGTCTCACTCCCCAATGTCCTTGTGTGTTAAAGCAATCCTACCGTGCCTTATAGGTTTTTTACAGTTTTGTTTTGGAAAATAAAAATCAGTTGTATCAGAAAAAAAATAAATCACCACCCAAAATAAAAGTGTCCCTCTATTGGCCATTTTAAATGTTTGGGGGGCAGGGATATGTGTTCAGTATTTGCACATACCATGCCACTGCCAGAGCATTTATCATTGTGAATGTCTGTCATATACACCACATCCAGGTGTATGGAACATTAACCCTTTCATGGCTATGGGGATGTGCAACTCACTGCTTCACAATGCGTTGCACACCGCTCCAGCCATCCAAATGGATAATGAAACCCGCCAACCAAACCCTTTATCTTACCCCCTTGTTTGTGGTGTCAGATCCTCCACCCGAATTCGCTGTAGCTCTGCTCTGTCCCTCCGGCGCGTATTTCATACACGCACCCGCCTCTGCAGTCTGGATTCAGTTAGTAGCAACAGCATCCTCCTCATGAGTGCCTGCCCCCTATACCACTGCTTCCTCCAATTAGCATGCAAGCTGTGGGTTTCTCTACACGGTAATGTAGAGAAGGCGGCTGTTTATTGGCTCTGAATAAAAATATGCGGAAGTATAGCACCAGCCCCGCACAGGCATACCTCCGAGACAGAGGCCCGCCAGCCCAGACTTGTGAACGGCCCGGGGGGCAATTGCCCCCCTGCCCCCCGGGCCAGCCCGCCCCTGCTGCTCAGGCTCTGTAGGTCTGGACATCCCACATGTCACCATCTACGCATTTCGTGACATTAAAGCTAAGGTATTTAAAGTTAAGCAATATGGATTTATTTTCATCTCTCACTTTACTCTTGAGGAAGTGGCTTAACGCCATGAAACGCGTAGAGCTCACTTTATATTTAGGATGTGATGCATTTTGAAAAATTTTGTAAGTTAACTGTTTGCAAGTAGTGTAATTTGTATAGTTTTTATTTTTGTTTATTTTTATATGCATATATCTTGAATGGCAAATATACTTCTTTGAAATAAACCAAGCCTTCCATGAATTCACCATTTGGTGCCCTTATTTGATACCTATATTTACTCCCAGTATCCAAGTATTAGTCTCATTAGGGCTAAATTAGGCCTAAGTGATTCACTTAGTGAGGTGTTGGTCCTCACGGCGTATTCACATATAGAGCCTTTATATTTGCCTGTACAAGACATAGAAAAGGATACACTTGGTGGAGAGTGAAAGAATGCCGGCCCTGAGGTATATGCAGGGGAGAGTGATTCAATCTTAGAGGCAGAGTACAAGCCTCATTAACATGTGAGTACGGTTTCTAAGAGAGCACATTGGTGAAGGGGAAGGTTCAAAACTTGGGATTTTAAAGCACTGCACTCAGAGGAATCTTCTGCGCTGGCTGTTTTCTTTCTTTTGGTGCTGTATATATCTATTTCTTTCTTTTTCTTTCAGAACTTTATTTGAAGCTAAGTACGAGGGATAGAAGAGACGGTGATGGGGTTTGAACAGTTGTAATTTGTTGCACCTGGATATAACCCCTGTACTTCCTGAATGTTTATTAGCTGTGAGATCTAACATGAGAACAAATCAAAACTGTGGCTTTGAGTGCTAACTGATGCTTTCCATATATGTGGTTGTTAGCGGATGTGACTTCCCCGAGTAGCAAAGATGGTCTTATTCAGTATGTCTATATGTGTAGCTGTGTTGCTTGGTGAAGTCATATCCACTCATATCTCTAAACACACTGAGAGGTGTGCAGTGTGCTGGAGCTGTGATCGGATGTGAAGTGTGTGTGTTGACAAAGTACACAATAATCCCAACAGTTGGATATTGATCCCTTTCAGAAATGTATATCTCTCAAGGGTTAAATTGTGGTGTATACCAAAAATGATAGTTGCCATGATAATCAGTGTGAATTTGACTACTTGGAGGACCTTTGGGTCTATCACCTTTTTGTTTCTTCACTATATTAAGGGGGGTTGTGACCATGGCTGCAGCTGCATTGAAAGCTACAGGGAGATATCAACTTCACCATGATCAGGTTGGCAATGTTGGGACCGTGAATTCCAACAACATAGGTAGCTATATGAGCTTAGTGCATGTGGCGATGTGCCCTACTAGCATGTAAACACAACCACATGAGTATGACAATGGTTCATTAAGCTGTATTTCAATACGCATATGAGCCATTGTCAAAGTAGCTACTGCAAAATCATAAGCCTGTTGAAGGCACCAAGTGTTGAAGGCACCAAATGTCAGAGTATTGGTGCTCGACACAAATACAAGATTACCAAACTGGTCCCTTATCATACCTTAGTGCAGTTCCCCCAGGAGAACTAGTAGTTTATTTTGTGGCCACTAGAGGGCACTGTCAATGCAAAAAAATATATTCACATATATATGTTTACTGGCAAAAGAAGCAAGGAGTTGCCCAAGCAAAAACCACAGATAGCAACAGAGGCACATATACACTGACTGACACCCCAAATGTGTCCAGCTGGTAGTGACAGAACCACACATACACTGTCAATTTCCTCAGCCTTGTCTGACTGTCTCTCTGGTAGTCACAGAACCAAATGTGCACAGGCTAGAATCCCAGTTTTGCTCCACTTTTTACTGGTAGTCACAGAAGAACATGTCTGACACCCCTGCCATATTCCACATGCAAAGGTTAACAGTGCATAAATAAAAGGTCTGCTGTGCTGATTTCTATAGCATACAAGGGTTTATATTGAGACTTGCCTGGTATCTAGGGGCTAAAGTGTTCAAATACATATACCGCTGCACTTTCCCTTTTTCACCTTCCCTGTGCTGCTGGCAGTATCCACAAAACTGAGAGCTGAGTTGCTTCCTGTCTCCTCGTTGGACATAACTTAGCAGTGATACAAATTTCAGAGACTCTTCATCCAATCCATACTAGCAGACCACAGGGAAAAGGAGACAGTGGGGCATGTATTTGTACACCCCTTAATGCCAAAGACTTCTCATTTTAACCTTTTGCGAGCAGCAGTCCCCCTCCCTAACATACTTAATTAGCCTCTCCTCTGGGCTGCATTGAAGCAATGAACCTAAATTATACCTGTCCAAAATGTGACTTAATGACATGACATATCTTAAACCACTGGCCACTCCTGTCAAAATCCCACCCTCTTATCTCCAGGACTGGCAGTATTGTGGAGATATGAATATCTTCTCCTTACTGCCACCCCTGGCCTGTCTCCTGTAGAGACATACATTCTGTAATGATGCTTTGTCTTTTTTATATAAGGGGTTAAAAGGCACCCATCGGGATACACTTAAAAACATAACTTTATTAACTAATAATGGGAGATTTATTGAGAAAGGATATAGGGAAGAAAAAAAAATTAAAGGAGATTCCCACTGTGAATAATTTTTCAACAGTGAAGGTGAACTACAATTATTATTAGAGACCACACTTAGATTCCAGGAACATATTAACGGATAGTCTTTTTACATTCATATCTTCATGGATTCCAGCACCATTTTAGTGGTAAACTCTGTGGTTGGTATCACTATTATAGCACCAAGTCAGTTCTATGCTCTGTGGCATCATTTATCTACCCTCCATTTCATTTGTAAGCTCTGTGGTATAATTTTGTAGCCCCATTTCAATTGTAAGCTCTTTGTAATGCCCAGTGCATTGCTTTGAAATACTGTAGAGACTTTTGTGGCATTCAAGGGGTTAAAGCATGAATTTTTGTCTTTTATTACATTGGTACTAACTACAAGAACAATAGTCAAACTGAAATGTTTGTGTCAGCATCAGGGGGGGGAAGGGAGGAGCTGGAGGGGCCCCAATTTGGGATCCTACGTAGGGCCTTGTGGAGCCTTAATCCAGCTCTGGCACACACACACTAGCAAATGGTGCAGTGTAACTGGGCACTGGAATAATGGAGTGGTGAGTCTCACTGTGGCGATTTTAACAGGGGTGGGCATTTTTGCCAACAAAAACAATATATGTTTACATATGGTACCAAGCGACTGCATATTCTACTTTTCCCCCCAAGGAAAAAAAAAAAAAAAAAAAAGGTGAATGAGTGCACTTAACAATAAACCAGTGAAACCTCATTTAACAGCTACAGCATGAATGTGAAATGTGACGTGGTCCTTAGAGTGTGAAATAACCCCAGACCTTTAAAGTTTAGGAACCAATTTTAGGATTCTTGTGATAAATAAAGGATTTGGTTGATGATGATTGGCAATACATGATACTTAAAGTCAGGCACACCCTAACATTGGTATGGGTTAGTACCCCTTTAATTTCAGTTTCCATTTGCACTATAGGGGACAATTAAAAATCCCTTTGAGTTAAAAGGGGATTTTAACCCCTTGAATTCTGGAGAGGTCTCATTTGAGACCTCTCTAGCATTCAAGGGGTTAAAACCCCTATTTATATCAATGGTAACTTTTAGTTCACCCCTGTAGTGCAAGTGATTGGTCCAAGAACGCATCCACATTTCTTTTGAACATACAACTCTAAGAAGTAATGGACAATTGCAAGTAAATTATGTTTCTTCTATGAGAGGTCAAACCTGGGCAATTTGTTAAATTAGGAATCTACAAATGTAGCTCATCTCACATTTTTGGGGGCAATATTCAAGTAAAGCTTTGATCTACAGAAAAACTACAGCAATATCAAGCTTCTAAAGCAGTAGTTCTCAGCCAAGGTTCTGTGACACTGTGGTGTAACACACATATCCACTTACAGTGCCTCTTCTTTTCTATAAGACCTTTGACTAAAATGTGAGTTGCAAACATATTTATAGAAAAGTTTATGCACAATATGTTTATTTTTGTTAACCAGATTGTTTTTGTATCAATTCTTACTCCTTGAAAATGTGCCCTGAAAAATTCCAGACTTTGGGTTAGGGGTGCCTTGTGCAAAAAGAGGATTGAGAACCACTGTTCTAAACTATAAGCCCAAGGCAACCGGATTGATAGATCATGACACAATTATTTCACAGCCAGTATCATGCATCTGTAAAATGTAATATTTTACATTTTTACGTAGTCCTTACATTTTTTACAATTTACATAATTTAACCGACTTGGTGCTTGAGCTACAGGGGATTATTGAGCAAAAACCATTGTGTTTGTTATATTTCTGAATTGTCCAGCAATATCCCTAGCAGATGGAACATAACTACAGTAATATGGCAAAATAGCCCATTAAATGCTGATATACACACACTGCAGGGTTACGCTGGTTCCTATACAGCCCTGCAGAATTACATTTTCATAAGCTTTCAGCACTGAACATTGGGTCACCTTCCACATATATAATTCTGGGAAGACAAGTGACTATGCAGCATTCTCACAAAAAAGAAATATGGACTCAATTTTCAATGAAATGAAAAAGTGATATTTTCACTGTAAGGATAATTAGTTCTGTCTAAAATGTAAACTACTTTGGCAAGTTGTTTGTTACATGCCCTTTTTCTTGTGGACCTTAATGGAACTTCCAATTAAAGTGAAACATGACTCTTTAGTGAGAGCAATGGTCTTAGAGCCTTGTATTCAAAAGGTAACTTAAGTAATTATTCTGGGTCATACCATCTGCAATGCATCAGAGATCTTTCAAGCATTCAAGTGGTTACATGCTCTGTTTAAAGGCATAGTAATGTTTCACAAAAAAAGCAGCTCCAATTAATCTTCATAGTATTTGGGCCATGGAGAGTGTTATTTCAATAGTGTTTGAGTTGTAGTTCAAGAGCAATTGACTGATAAAATACCCCCTCTGTCCCTTTTACTGATATAACACTGCTCACCTCAGAGCAGCAAGACCGTCCGGATGGATCGCAGCAAGGGGCAATCATCAGGAAAAACCTGAAAAACCTGTAAAGGTGTCAGGGTTTTCCTTATGCTCACAGTAAGAAGATTGTCCCTTGCTGTGACCTGTCCAGTCAAGAGACCAGATTCCACATCTGAGGGGAGGTGGCTTACACTAGGTAAAAGGAATGGGAGGGGGATACTTTATCATTCAATTACTCTTGAACTACAACTTCGACAGTATTGAAATGACACTCTCCATGGCCAAAATACTATGAAGATTAATTGGAGCTGCTTTTTTTGCAGAACAAAAGGGATGCTCCATACACCAGATTAAGGCTTTCGAAGGAACCCATGTGCAGTCCAAGGCAGCGGCCACCTCCTTGCTAGACTGGCTCTCTTCCAGCCTCAAAGACAGCAGCCACCTCCCTTACTAGACTGGATCTCTTCCAGTCTACATGATGCATGGCAGCCATCACAGTGACCTATGCAAATCTGTACATCAGAGGATACCATTTTTTTTCAGAAAGTAAAGAGGCAAGTCTTTCAAATGGCTACCTCGTCATACCAGGAAAGTGCTGGCTGCTGGGTTCCCACAGAGAGACTCCCTTTGTTGCGCAGAGCCAGCCAGAAATTCATAGAAGGCTTCATGATGCATTTATACTATGTATTTGTGTTATTGTACCTTTAAATAAATTAGAATTTGGGGAATATGTATGTCTCCCCTATGGTACAGTTGGGTTATGCAAAAATTATTATTATTTCTGTTGTTTTTTGTTTTTTTATTAAACATAGGCTCATTTAACATGCATTATATTGAAACAGACATATAAACTTACCTTGAAAATTTTTAAATTTTGTAATAATCCACCAACTTCATTTTTCAAAGTGAGGACAACTGCTGTTTTTTCTATTTCAGCAGCTGGTTCAGTTTTGCTACATTTGTTCTCATCAATTTTCACAGCATTCAATTTGTCTCTCTGTAAAAAAAATAAATAAAAAAGAGAAGAAAAAATATACAGATGAAACCATATATAGCACCTATTCCGGAATAAAATACATACATATGTCATAGCAGGTGACAAAATACAGAGCTGTGACAGGCAATTTTATTTATGTCTTTGCTGAGGGACATTCCATATTTTATTTTTTAACAGTTTTGCTCCCATGAAATGTTACAAACACTACAGCAGATGGTTTTCTCCAGAAGTTTATTCAGTTTTAACCTCTTCTAAAGGATAAATTCAACCTGGTGATTTGTTTGATGTACAGAAATTAAATATGAAATTGCTTTAAAAAATATACTATTAGAAAGTGATTATCATGCGTTTCCCAATGCAATTTGAATCACATGAACCTCTACTTTTCCACCAATCATGATTTTCTTCAGATTCAAGATCTCAGCTTCAACATCACACACACAGTAAACCTGTGCTATTTGGTACTGTGCAAATTAAATCAAAGCAGAAACGCATGTTGCACTGTTGGACCAAAAACTGCATTACCAGACCTCAATTAACCAGGAACAAATATGAAAAATGCATTATGCAGGGATAATTTTAAAATGTTCCATACTCTGATAGAACTTAATGGATTTGCTGTTAGATAGTGCAGTTTTTCTACAGGCTGGGGATGCAATCTCCATTATTATCCCTATTCCTTCTGTATTTGCACATGTCATTATAAAACAGCTCCCTTTTAACCACTCCAGCCTCACTGCCCTGAAAACCAGAGAACTTTTAAGAAGATGCAACTGCAACAAAAGTGGTTAATTCAGCAATCTTATTTGATGTAGACTGGAATAAATTATTAAAAGGAAATAATACTGAGGAAAAAATGGTCAGAATTTAAATTTAGGTTGCAGAAAAATATTCACCTGACAAAACACCTTGGGGGAGATTCACTAAGATGTGACAAAGAGGTGATAAAGTCGAGATTACTTCTGCAGTGATGGAGATCTTAGTGCACAGACTCTATAGATAACATAGAAACTGGAGAAGTCATCTCTGCTTTATCGCCTCTTTATCACGGCTTAATGCATAACCCCCCCCCCCGGTCATGATGGTATACATCCAAGGGTTTCTCAAAAACTCAGTGCAGTGTTAGCAAGACCACTCTTTTTACTCTTTAAAGACTCTCTAACCACATGCTTAATGCCACAAGGCTAGTTTAAAGCCAATGTAGTGCCTTTATTTAAGAAGGGATCTAAAACAGAACCTGAGAATTATAGCCCTGTGAATTTGAACTCAGTAATGCTAGAAGGGATAAGGGATTATATTCAGAAAAACACCACAAAAATAACATTTTTAGCAGGAATCAACATGGTTTTATGAGGAATAGATCTTGACAACTAATATTTTGAACTTCTATGAAGTAGTAACTGGCAACCTAGATAATGGTAAAGCAGTAGATGTAGTATATCAAAATTTTGCAAAGGAATTTGATACAGTGCCACACAGGAGTCTGGTGTATAAAATACGGAAGTCTGAGCTAGGGGATAACCTTTGCAACTGGATAGAAGATTGGATGAAGGAAAAGTGTAGTGCTGTAAATGGAAAATTCTCCAGTACAGTTAAAGTTGAGAGTGGAGTACCTCAGGGTTCACTACTTGGTCCACTGCTTTTTAGCATGTTTATAAATTATCTGGAAATAGCTATATAAATCAAAATTTCAATATTTGCAGATGACACTAAAGTATGCAGGGTAAACATTTTAGAACAGGTTGCTTGTTCTCTACAGAGGGATTTACATAAAATGGCAGATTGTGCAAACAAATGGAATATGAAGTATAATGTGAGAAAGTACGAAGTTATGCATTTGGGAAGAAAAAATTCACAGTGCTACTTAATGGAACTTAATGGAATCATTAAGTGAACTTAATGGAATCATTTTAGGAGACTTGTTGCTAGAGGAAGACCTGGGAAGCCTTATAAACTGCAAACTTGGAAATAGTGACTGGTGTCAATAACAATGGCAAAAGCAAGTAAAGTTCTATCTTGCATAAACATGGGATATTGAAGCAAAAGTGGATAAGATCACTGTACAAATCACCAGTAAGACCTCACTTTGAATATGATGTGCAGTTATTCATATGTCCCAGGTTAAAGGTGATATCTGGTCAGCCTAAAGGAAGGGGCCTGTGTTCAAAGAAAAGTAAAGTAATTCTAGAGCAAACCAACTGTACTACAGGTGTCAGATATTCCCATTGATTTAAATGGGGCTGTTAAATAGTTAAATGTTAAAGATGTCTCCAGCACATTTCGTTGGAGACCACTCAGGCAGCCAAATAAATTAATTTTGCAAATCTGTATTTGTGCCTCATGGTGCAGTTGGTTTGTCCCCAAATAACTCCAGTTTCTTTTAGACATAGGGCCCAAGTATGAAAATGTTATGCATGTTAGAGCATCTACTTAAAAGGGACACATGAAAAATGCATGCTACAGGGTTGCAGTGGTTATTAACCCCTTAGTCTCCGGCCGCGTGACGCCCGCCAAACTTTTTTCCCCCATTACCTTCAATGACTTCCCGGATGTACATGTACATCCTCTGTCACTAAGTGACAGTTTCTGCGGGACGTACATGTACGTCCATTGTCGGGATGGGGTTAATGGGCTGCAACGGCTCCCCTGTAGTCATTCATAATTTACTTTTATGAAGGTGACCAGATATCCATTTAAATGCAGGATTGCACAGGAATCAGTGCATCCCTGCAGTGTTTGCTTTCCTATGTATCCTGTATTTATCCCTTTGAGTGCCAGATAGGTATCCATCACATTACAACACAATGCATTAGTTACCTGTTTAGCACTCAAGGTTTAAAGGGGTATCTGGCAACCTTATGCTTCTGTTTTAGTTTCAGATATTTATGATATTTGGTAACTTATATGTACAGTAAAACTAAGTTACAGTTGCAGTTAGGGTCCCACATCAAATGTGTGACCATTTCTGATTATCTTATCACCTTAAGGTAGGCTGACCAGACCTCACCTTTAACTGGGGACGCATAGGAGAAATGCATACTGCAGGACTGCATTGATTTCAGTGAAGTACTGCAAAATGGCTATTTCCTATGTGTCCCCAGTTAAAGGTGAGATCTGGTCAGCCTACCTTAAAGGAGCAGTAAACTTTTTTTTATGAAAACACGTATTTTATAGAGCTTTTCCCGCTGAATAAAATAAGGTCACTTTCACTGCTGTCAGTTGTTTTATTCAAAAATTTATAGCAGTTCAAATAACCAGGAAGTGAATTTACCGTGTTTACTTCCTGATAGCTCTAACTGACAGGAAGTGACAGGCAGCTTCTATCACATTCTATGGAAAACTGTATGGCTCTGACTTTTCTGACTTTCCTTTCCATTAGAATCTAACAGGAAATCTAATTAGAATTTGACCACTAGAGGGCACTGCTAATGTAAAAACACATGGGTTTAAACCGTAATAACTCTGGAAATATAAATCTCTCCGCAGTGAGAGTGCCCTTATTTTATTCAATAGGAAAATCCCTACAATATATATTTTTTCATAAAAAAAAGTTTACTGCTCCTTTAAGGACCACAGTTGTGTGCAATGCATTATGAATTAATGTGTTGTGCACACCTCTGATACTTTAAAGGTTAAAGGAAATTTCATATTAAAATCCTTCAATTATCTGAAAGAGCAGGTTGTTTCATGTAAAGTGCCAAGTACAACTGTTGGTGCTATATAAATAAAAATATAGTTACATACATGACTGAATACAGCTGAAATTAAAATGACCTGACCTCACATGTAACTGGGTGTAACCTAATTGGGTAGAAGAAGTATATATATGCGTATTTCAGGACTGCACTGAAATCAAAGCATCGCTGCAGAATGTTCATTTCCCACGTGAGGTCTGGTTAGCCTACCTAAAAATTTGTAGGGTTTATCCCCCTGAGTAAAACAATGGTTCGCCCACTGCTGAAAGTTGTCTTATTCAACGTTATTACAGCCCAAACTTGAATATTGTAGGTGCAGCAGTACAGTCGGTTAAACTTGTACAGTGGCGCTGTTACTACACCATCCTATGGACAGCTCTGGTCAGTTGACCATAAATCTCCATAGGATGGTGTAGCAACAGCACCAATGGTATAATTTCAGGCCACTGTTATACTGCAACTAAAAAAAATCAAGTTTGAGCTATAATAACTTTTGAATAAAACATTTTTCAGCAGTAGAGGTACCCTTATTTTACTCAGGGGGATAAACACTACAATATTTATGTTTTTTACATATTAAGCATTACTATCCCTTTAACGAGTTGTGCTACTGCAGGCTGGGAGAAGCAATTGTGCTATGAAATCCTCACTTGGTTAGGAGGCTTCACTCTTCCAAATAAGACACAGCTTGAAGTGATAATTGAAAAGAAAAATTGTTTCCACCAGGCTGCTGAAAAAAATGGCACATCCTAGGTCATATATCTTAAAGGAGCACTATCTCTAGATCCTTGCTGAGTTTTCCTGAACTAACAGGGCTGTATCATGCAGCCCTGCTCATCACTCTGACAGCAGATTCAGGAGATAGAAATGGATCTCAGCAGTTGTCTTGACAGGTACAAAGACTGACCTGATCTTAAAGGGACAAAATATCTCTTTATCTAAGACACTTATGAAAATTTCACTCTGCAGCACTGCAAAGGAATCACTACATACATGCAGTATGGTTTTTTTTCATAAGTTTCCTTGATTTTAAAGGAAAGTGTGGTCACCTTACCGTAAGCTGACCAGATCTCACCTTTAACCGGGGACACATAGGAAATAGCCATTTTGCAGTACTTCACTGTAATCAATACAGTCCTGCAGTATGTATTTTTCCTATGCATCCCCGGTTAAATGTGAGGTCTGGTCAGCCTACCTTACTGAGAGACATGAAAGCTCTGGAGTTCAGATTCAGAGACTGAGAGCTCAACCAGCTTAGGATGCAAAAAGAACCTGTCTTAAAGGGATAGTAATACTTAAAATGTAAAAAAAAATATGTTGTAGAGTTTATCCCCCTGAGTAAAACAAGGGCGCTCCCACTGCTGAAAGGTGTTTCATTCAAAAGTTATTAATTTTCAAAGTTGAATTTTTTAGGTGCAATATCACAGTGGCCTGAAATTGTACAGTGGCGCTGTTGCTACACCATCCTATGGAGATTTATGGTCAATTGACCAGAGCTGTCCATAGGATCGTGTAGCAACAGCGCCACTGTACAATTTCAGGCCACTGTGATATTGCACCTAAAAAATTCAACTTTGAAAATTAATAACTTTTGAATGAAACACCTTTCAGCAGTGGGAGTACCCTTGTTTTACTCAGGGGGATAAACCCTACAACATATTTTTTTTTGTATTTTAAGTATTACTATCCCTTTAACATTTTCTCTGTATGGGAACCACTTTGCAGACAGCATAGTCTGATGTCCATATGTACACAGAAAAGTGGAGTAAACCAGCTGTACATACTTGGGAACTGTCCGGATCTGCCCCAGAGACTCCAGTTTCTGAAGTAAATTATGGGGTCTCCGGGGACAGAGGCAGATTCGTACAAAACCCCTCCCACTTCTCCTAGTTCCCACACTGTTCTTCCCACTTTCTGCCCACTTCTCCTTCCACTCTTTTCTGCCCATTTCCTGTCCACTTTATCACAAGCTCAATTAACCCCTTAAGGACCCATGACGGTCCAGGCTTATTTTCACTTAAGATTCCATGAAGGTCCTGGAACATCATGGAATTCCGGGCTCCCCGTGCGGCTGCACTCCGTTTGGGGAGTCCGGAATAGGATTCTGAAAAAAAAAAAATAAATAAATAAAAAAAATAAAAAAAAAAAAGGTCCCATGGCTGCGTGCATGCGCGGACGGTCCTTAAGGGGTTAAGTCCCACCCCTTTGTTAAGAGAATCGCGTCATGTATATCCCCCAGGTGAACCTCATGAGCCCTCTCCGGGGACTCAAGAAGAAAAATTTCTCAGGTATGCAACAGTATCATAGGATCAAACAAATATCCATTCATTTAATAGGGATTTTATCTCCTTGAAGGCCATGTTTTGGAAGCCTTTCTAGGATTAAAAAAGTCCAATTTAAATCAATAGCAATTTAGGGCTTATTCATTTGTTCCTTATGGGACATTTGATTTACTTCTAAATTGTCCCATGTTATGTTTATGCATTTGGTCTTGTGACTTAGGCCCCACCTCTTTTCTGCCCCCCCCCCCCGATGATTGACAGGAGTATCTGGCTTTTCAATAAGTGTTTACCTATATGCTACAATAGTTTCAATTAAGTTTCATTATGATATGCAACCTGGAACTGCAAATGTTATAAAATACAAGTATATGTGACAGCAAGTTATAGTTTAGGATTAAGATGTACAAACTAAGACTCAGAAGCCTTTTAAAGCCCTTAATCATGGCCAGTTTAGACCTTTAATTTTATTAAATCAGGGCTGTACCAGAACAGTAGGCAGGTCATTGCTTTGCAATGCATTGCGTCCCCCTCTGGCATTCAAATGGTTAAATATTGTCATCACTGCTAAAGATCAGGTAAGGATTATCATATTTCTAGCGGGTCAGATTTCTATTGTTTGTTTAATACAGGGATGTCTAAGTTCAGTCCTCAGGGCCACCAACAGGCCAGGATGTAAGGATTTCCCTGATTAAGCACAGGTGAGCTAATACGTAGCTCATTCATTGTTGGTGGCCCTTGAGGACTGAAACAACAATAGAGAGGTACAGTTATGTAAGGAGATGTTGGAGGTATGCATATGAGACATTCCTCTCTCTAGGCAAATTCACCCGTTAAACACAAAACCAGATATTTTTTGCTAATATTATTATTTGCTTTAACCATCTGAGTGCAGAAGAGGTATCAGAGGAATTTCAAAACCTCTCTGGGGCTCAAAAAGTTATAGATAAGAAGGGAGTACAAGCTATTGAGAAGCAAAGCACTGCACACAGCTCTAGTCCTTAAAGGGTTGTCAGTGGTGTAACTTGATATGGGAAGGCCCTAGTACAAAAATATTCATCCAGGGATGCATCTAGAACCTGTAGGGCCCTGAGACTGATGTGCCCAAGGCCCTATCACCACACCTGGGAACTTTGTCTTCAAGGGTCCCCAGAAGGGGCTCATGTGGTGTCGTTGGGGAGATATAAATGATGTGAATAGTGTCACAATGGGGTGGTGTTTAATTGTGGGTGGGGGTGGAGCTTAACTAACTGTCATAAATTGGGTGGAAAGTGGGTGAGAAGTGGGCAGAACAGGGTCAGAAGGAGGAGAAGTGGGTGGAAAGTGGGAGGAACAGGGTGGGAAAAAGCAGAAGTGAGTGGGAAGTGGGTGGGAAGGAGGAGAAGTGGGTGGAAAATAGGAAGAACAGGGTGGGAAGGAGGATAAGTTGGTGGAAAGTTAGAGGAACAGGGTGGGAAGGAGGTGGGTGGAAAGTTGGGGGAACAGGGTGGGAAGGAGGAGACGTGGGTGGGAAGTTGGAGGAACAGGGTGGGAAGAAGCAGATGTGGGAGGAAAGTTGGAGGAACAGGGTGGGAAGAAGCAGATGTGGGAGGAAAGTTGGAGGAACAGGGTGGGAAGAAGCAGATGTGGGAGGAAAGTTGGAGGAACAGGGTGGTAAGAAGGAGAAGTGGGTGGAAAGTGGGAGGAACAAGGTGGGAAGGAGGAGAAGTGGGTGGAAAGTTGGAGGAACAGGGTGGGAAGGAGGAGAAGTGGGTGGAAAGTTGGAGGAACAGGGTGGGAGGAAGGAGAAGTGGGTGGAAAGTTGGAGGAATAGGGTGGGAAGAAGGAGAAGTGGGTGGAAAGTTGGAGGAATAGGGTGGGAAGAAGGAGAAGTGGGTGGAAAGTTGGAGGAACAGGGTGGGAAGAAGGAGAAGTGGGGGGAAAGTTGGAGGAAAAGGATGGGAAGAAGGAGAAGTGGGTGGAAAGTTGGAGGAAAAGGGTGGGAAGAAGGAGAAGTGGATGGAAAGTTGGAGGAACAGGGTGGGAAGGAGGAGAAGTGGGTGGGAAGTGGGAGGAACAGGATGGGAAGGAGGAGAAGCGGGCAGAGTTGCATAAGAAACTCACCACCACAGGAGAATCAGCTTCTGCACCCGGACACCTGATAATAAACTGCAAAAACTGGAGTCTCTGGGGCAGATCCTTAGAGTCCCCAGGAATGCCCATCACAACTGAACTCCTTGTACCCCTGTAATTATGCCCCTGAGAGGTGTAATCTTTTACATACAGTATTTTATGTTCACTTGCTCTCTTCCACACTGTCTCTTTCTTGCCCTCTCTCTCTCCTTCCTTTCTCTCTCTCTCTCCATAATACCACCCAGAGACATATTACAAAAGTAGAGCAGCTCTAGGTCAAAACAACTGCACCGTTTATAACAAAAATGACCATTGAATCAGATGGGGTTAAAATTCCTTGACTGCTATGGAGGTCTCCAATGCATTGCTTTGCAATGTTTTGGTGAATTAGTTAGCATTCAAGAGGTTAATTTTATAAATATCGTGTGGTTGTTTTGCATGATAATGCCCCACTGTATCTGTTTCATTTCTATACATGTAGATTATTCCACTGGCATACCATTAGTAAGATCAGGATTTTCTACATGACGAGCTCTATGTACCATTAGTACCAAAGGCTGGGACAGACAGAATGGTAACCCTTTGAGTACCAGAGGCGCATGCAACACATTGCAAAGCAATGTGTTCTGTAACCTTCTGGCACTCAAAGGGTTAACGCTTGCCTACCCTAGCAACAGTCATTTTAACAAGAGTTTCTCAAACTATTTACAGTTGCAGAACCTTTTAGATTTATTCACAATCTGGAACCTTAACAATTAAACCTTTTAACCCTTTAAGTGCCATAGGGGTTGTGTACCCCTCTGGCACTCAAATGGTTAACCCTCCAGATGGCAGAGCATCATCCAACACACTCCAATACAATGCGCTGAAGTCTTCTTAAAGGGATAGTATTACCCTTATGGTTTGAGAGATAACCACTTACAAAGTTCGCCCCTGGCTGATGTCAGCATTCTAGCTGACAGCAAGGGAATCCTCTCCTGAGATCAGCCGGCGGCTCTGCAGCAGAGCCAAGATCGCATTAATAAAGAAGTCCATCACTAAAAAGGTCTTATATATGTGCTTGGTTTGCAAGCACATGTAGAAGACCTTTTAAGTGAAGGATTTCTGTTTTGTTAATGCGATCTCGGGACCGGATTCCCAGGCTGTCAGCTAGAATGCTGATGTCAGCCAGGGGCGAACTTTGTAAGTGGTTATCTCTCAAACCATAAGGGTTTGAGAGATGCTGCTGGGGGCATTTTTCATCTTTATTGAAGGGCTTTAACATAGGGATTAGTCTTTTTTAAGTAATACTAGCCCTTTAAGCATTCATCAAGTTAACTTAACATAATATGAATGTGAGTGTTAGCTGGTACCCGGAATTTAAGACTACATTTTTAAGTTAAAACTGATCATGCAAACATTACTAGACATTTGATTTTTATTGTGTTTCTTTCTTAGTGGGAGTGTAGGATATAGTGTTTTTATGTTAGAAATCTGACAAAACTGCATAGTATGAATTTTTACTCAGTCTTCCACTCATGCACTGATGGTCTCAGAACCATGCAGTTCACCACTTGTTGCACTCTCCACCATTAGTGAAATTTGTTGTGTGGAACCCATTGAGGTAATTTGGGGAACCTTGGGGCAGTGGCGGAACATACTTTGAGAGCCAGAGAGGGTACATAAGACATTGAGGAGCAATGTGTTGCAAACTCATTTGGCACACAAAGAGTCATACCATTTAGCAGTGATGACAATAATTACATTGCAAATATGCAGTATATCAGTGACCTCTTTTTGGCACCATGACCTGACTCTAGATATATGTATGCTAGAAAAATTGTTTAGAAAATGTAATATACAAACGTTCCTGCTTTAACCCATGGATAATAGAGAGATCTCCAAACTATTGCTAAGCAACGCATAGGAAACATAAGAAATGGATTATTATAAATTATTGGAATTAATATATAATATAAAATAGTGACGCGTGTCTTCTATGTTCAAAAGTGGAATAAATGTGGGGCAAATCAACTGAACCATAGTCAACAAATAAAAATTCCCACAAAATTCAATGTGTTAGAGTTGAATTTGTACCATACAGTCTGTTTGCTTTTCCCTAGACTTACTTCACTCTCTTATTGAACATAGGCTTGTTTTCTTTGCAGCTAAACATAACTCTACAGTTCCTTCAATTACTGCTGCACTGCAATCTTATCTGACCAATTTATCAATGGTTATGGGATATTAACTAACACAGTGGCAAAAAATAGCACTCAATTATACTTTGCAGGAGCAGATAAGTGTAGTAAAAAGTTTTCATTTCTCATTCATTCATCAGTATAATACAAACCCTTCTTTTATTGTGTGTTAAAGAACCTTCTATGATTGGTGGGTTTTCTTATAATAAAGAATGTTTATGAAGAGTTCCTTCTGAGTGGAAGGGTTACAAAATAATCATTGCCATTTCTTCGGCTTTAATTCTAGTAATTACAGCCCATTAAGGCTGACACTTTCACATCAGTAATTGCCCTTATATTCCTTCAACAATCAGAAAACTGGTGGGAAGAATTTATAAAAGTTAAATGTGTTCTGTTTCATTATAACAGTAGGAGACGAAAGTATTTCCTACATTGTGTGCAATGAAGTGAATGTGACATACAGCTCTTTGATTTTTAATAAAAGACACCTGGCTTATTGAATTACAAAATAGCAAAATGTGCATAATATTTGCTTTTTTTTTGTCTTGGTGATGTCACAATACACGCACAAGCACACACATCCCTCAAGACTGTTCCTACAGGGTTTTTGCTTTTTGTTGAGTTTTTTTGTTCTTATATTTTTTTACACATATTTAAAGACTTTGATCATGATTTTTAAAATCGTTTGAGTGCCTGAGAAGTTTTCAGTACATTGCTAGTGGGACCCAAAGGGTTAACTGAAACAGTTAACCCCTTGGATACTCAAAAGCTCTGCTCTGCAATGCATTAGTACCTCTAGAATTCAAGTTATTAAATACCACTAGAATTCAAGTTATTAATACTTGTCAAAATGAGTTACTTCATTTGAATCAGGAATTGCTGTAATCTAAGGAATTAGCATGATGTTGTGCCCCACCCATTTGGAAATTTAGTATTATACTGTACATAGATCTGGCAGTGTTATGTATTTCAGAGATGCGCACTGCAACTTTAAGTTAAGTGAAAAGCAGATGCCAGTGTATTGCTCTTGAACAGTTCTCTTCAAATAAGCATTGTTATACAATATATGATTGCTGGCTTATTGGCATGTATAGAAATCTAAGAAATCTCAGTAATTATAGGCTTTACCACAACTAAATGTTTACATTTGGTGGCCATATATTATGGCAATTAAAAAAAATACTAACATATAAATTGTCTTGATAAAGGTCCATTGTGAGACCAAATTCATTGACCAGTTTTTCAACATGTAACAAGGTGCACTGATTCTGCCTGATTGTGCCATATTGGTATCATTCCAGAATGTGCACCATCAGCCTCTATTATATATAATGTCATTGTTATAATATAGAGTGTACAAACTCATTCAGTTATATTTTTTTCTCTTTTTTAATTGGGATAAAATAGTTGCATTAACCCTTTGAGTGCCAGAGAGGTATGCAACACATTGCTCTGCATACCCCCTGGTTCTCATGGGGTTAATATGTACATTTATACACATACTGATAAAAGAAAATATTATTTCACTGGTAAAATACCAGCACCCTACAAACATAGAAGGGCATGTTGTGTTAGTGTATTCATTATAAAGATGGATGTTCCCACTCAGCACCTCCCAGACCCAAGTGAGCACAGTCATACATCTCTAGAACTACAAGTGGTGACACAGGGATAAGTAATTCATCAAACTTCTGCAGCACTTTTGTTCCACTGCAAAATGACTCCAGCGTGGTCCTAGCATTAAAGGTAATTGGAAATTTCTACTGATAAATCTGGTGCTGGCAGAGCATGCCAAGTGCAGACCTGAACTAGAAGTAAGACAAAATACATCAATAAATACTCTGATTCCTTATAGGTTTGCCAGTAAGAGGAACAGTGCTGTGGAATTTCTACCATAACCCAGAAGGTCAACCCTTAGGTTTTGTGTTTACACCCTCCTACATAAATAAATAGTAAATTAGGGTGATAAAGCCACAAATCCATCAAGTTTAACCTTTACCACACAATAACCCAGAAAATTTTAATTACATTTTCCTTCCCAATTCAAAGATCAGGGTTCGTAAATTAAACCATAAGTGCTGGTAAATAGACTAACAGACACATAGTATAACACTTTCTGTTAGAAACGTCTCCCATCTTCTCTTATGTATCCACTGTACTTCACCACATACCTAGGCAAATAATTCCACACACTGTAAAGAACCCCTTCCTGAAACTCATTGCCTCTAATCCCCTATTTGTTTGATCAGGCCTTGGAATGAATAGTTCATTTCAGGAATCTTTGTATTGATACCTGTCTCTTTGACTCCCAATAAACAACTAGACTCTGAGGGCCAATTCAGGAAGCTAAATTGGTGCAATTATTGAGCAAACCAGCTGCACTGTTGGGAAGAAATGAAAATTCCCCAACTTTCCACTGGTCTTGATGGGCTTTAAACCCCTTGAATGCTAGAGATGTCTGCAATGCATTGAAGACCTCTCTAGCATTCAAGGGGTTAAATGCATAATTTAAAATCAAAGACAATTTTCATTTGCCCCCTATGGTACACTTGGTCTTACCTAGAATTGCACCGGATCACCCTAAATTAGGCCCTAAGCCTAAGCCCTAAGCCTGTTTCTATGACTTTAAAGTTAAGATGAACCCAAATAATTGTTTCTATTATATTATACTTAGATGATGCGTGTATATCATCACTGAATAAATGTATTATTACCTCTTCTATGTACTATGTTACAGCTCTCTAATGAGCACTTTCATTTAGACACTGATGATTCTCATGTATCACTAGATAAATATTAGTTGTTCATTATGCATATGTAAGTCCAGGTTTTTTATCATTTATCTATCCTTATCTATATATGTATGTGTATATTATAGTATACCTAAATACTATATATTTTTTGCTAGTGTACTGGATTTTAATTTCCAAAGACTGGTGGAAATTTTCAGCACTGTGTATGTATACATGCCCATACACATACTTCAATGTGATACACATACAAAAAAACACACAAACATGATTCAATATGTCATACAAACACACAGACACACAAATACACACTCAAATATTTCAGTATTTCGAAACTTCCTAAAAACTGGTTGTGAACAACTTTTCTAAGATTATTTTATTACACCAGATCTATGCAGAAGTGCTACCAATAAAATGTATGGGCTGTACTCACCAATAGAGTGTTTGGCAAATCCTGGGACATTGCAGAGTCCAATGACATCCCCCTCCTGGCCCAGTATTTGGAGGAGAACATCATCATTGCAGGTTGCATTGGGCCAGGAGATATTCTATGTGAACAGCAGAGGGCACTGCAGTAAGACTTCAGATTCTCCAGTGTGCTGTGCATGTGTAGTGGAGACATTGAGCTCATCTAACACTGCTTTTTATATGGGAGCCTCAGCACATCAGCTGATAGATCAACGCAGGAGATTTCTGTTTGGGTGGCCTTTCAACCCCAAGGTTTTTTTTTTCTTTCTTGTCATATAAATAATGTAGATCTGAAACAGGTGATTACATGAGACATTCGTTTAACCCTATGATGCTTTATCTACTATTCTTCTGTTTTTTTCCTTTTGCAATGCCCTGGACTGCCTATTCACAGAACATATCTATTTCCAGCGCATATATATATATAGTTTAACCCTTTGAGTGCCAGAGAGGTATGCAATACATTGGGTACCCCTCTGGCCCTCAAAAGGCTAACATATTAGGAAGACAAGCAAGGGATAGCATTGTGTCTATCTTTGATATGTGCTAAAATAAAATGATTATTTTATGGAGGCAGATAAATGAATTATGTTCCACCCCTTGGATGCCAGTGAAGCCTTCACAATGTGTAGAGACCTCTATAGCATTCGAAGGGTTAAGCATTCTTGAAGCCTCCTAAACACATAAAACTAGTGTTGAATTAGTTTCTAAATGTCATTTAATACCAAACCTATTAAATGTTAGAGCAGTCACTTTTCATATTTGAATCATTTATTTTTTATATTGTTAATCCTCCTCAGATATAAGTTCTAAAATCAAATAAAGAATATTCGGCGGGAGATATTACGGTAACAAAGAGCTGCAACTGATCGGTTCTAGGTTAGCAAATATTAACCCTTCCAGAACCAGAGGGGTAAGCAACACATTGAGAAGCAGTGGGTTGAACAGCCAACTGGTACTTAAAGGGTTAATAAAATATTATTGACTACGCTTCAGAAAAGTAATATATAAAAATATGAAACAAAGGAAAAAAAGAGGGGCACACCTAGTGTATTAAATCTTAATGTAGAACCTCCACCAGTACACTACCGTACTTATAAATGTCCACTATAAGTGGTCAGATGGACAGATGAGGGTTAAAAGATGCTAACTTCCATTTTCAAAGGACTTAGATTTTTGTACACTTATTATTCAGGTCCACATTTCCCATTAGGAAGAATAAGCAATCTCTTAAGGTGCCAAATTGCAAGCTCTGATGTCAAGCGCCAGGTGTGGTCAGGGTTATAAATACTAGAAGGAGAACTTAGCCCTACTTCCTCTGATGTCAAGCGCTGGGTGTGGTCAGGGTTATAAACACTAGAAGGAGAACTTAGCCCTACTTCCTCTGATGTTAAGCGCTGGGTGTGGTCAGGGTTATAAACACTAGAAGGAGAACTTAGCCCTACTTCCTCTGATGCTAAGCTCTGGGTGTGGTCAGGGTTATAAACACTAGAAGGAGAACTTAGCCCTACTTCCTCTGATGTTAAGCGCCGGGTGTGGTCAGGGTTATAAATACTAGAAGGAGAACTTAGCCCTACTTCCTCTGATGTTAAGCTCTGGGTGTGGTCAGGGTTATAAATACTAGAAGGAGAACTTAGCCCTACTTCCTCTGATGTCAAGCGCTGGGTGTGGTCAGGGTTATAAATACTAGATGGAGAACTTAGCCCTACTTCCTCTGATGTTAAGCTCTGGGTGTGGTCAGGGTTATAAATACTAGAAAGAGAACTTAGCCCTACTTCCTCTGATGTCAAGCGCTGGGTGTGGTCAGGGTTATAAACACTGTAAGATGAACTTAGCCCTACTTCCTCTGATGTTAAGCGCCGGGTGTGGTCAGGGTTATAAATACTAGAAGGAGAACTTAGCCCTACTTCCTCTGATGTCAAGCGCTGGGTGTGGTCAGGGTTATAAATACTAGAAGGAGAACTTAGCCCTACTTCCTCTGATGTCAAGCGCTGGGTGTGGTCAGGGTTATAAACACTGGAAGATAAACTTAGCCCTACTTCCTCTGATGTTAAGCGCTGGGTGTGGTCAGGGTTATAAACATTAGAACGAGAACTTAGCCCTACTTCCTCTGATGTCAAGCACTGGGTGTGGTCAGGGTTATAAACACTAGAAGGAGAACTTAGCCCTACTTCCTCTGATGTTAAGTGCTGGGTGTGGTCAGGGTTATAAATACTAGAAGGAGAACTTAGCCCTACTTCCTCTGATGTCAAGCACTGGGTGTGGTCAGGGTTATAAAAATTAGAAGGAGAACTTAGCCCTACGCTCTCTGATATCAAGCACTGGGTGTGGTCAGGGTTATAAATACTAGATGGAGAACTTAGCCCTACTTCCTCTGATGTTAAGTGCTGGGTGTGGTCAGGGTTATAAATACTAGAAGGAGAACTTAGCCCTACTTCCTCTGATGTCAAGCGCTGGGTGTGGTCAGGGTTATAAATACTAGATGGAGAACTTAGCCCTACTTCCTCTGATGTTAAGCGTCAGGGTGTGGTCAGGGTTATAAACACTAGAAGGAGAACTTAGCCCTACTTCCTCTGATGTTAAGTGCTGGGTGTGGTCAGGGTTATAAATACTAGAAGGAGAACTTAGCCCTACGCCCTCTGATGTCAAGCACTGGGTGTGGTCAGGGTTATAAACATTAGAAGGAGAACTTAGCCCTACGCCCTCTGATGTCAAGCACTGGGTGTGGTCAGGGTTATAAATACTAGAAGGAGAACTTAGCCCTACGTCCTCATGCCAAAACTGGTGCTGCAGACATTTTCTTCTAGCGTGAGGCTGCTGCATGCTCATTAAATAGTCACCTTTTTTTGGATTTCTTCTGTATGTAAGGATAGATTACATATCTGAATCTCTATATATACACAACTGGGAACTTTCAAAGTGTGTTGACCCCGAGATCTTGAAAATATGAATCTTTAAAGTTCCCAACAACAAAGATTCTGTACAATAGTTCACTGCTTGCACTAAACCAAAGATGCTCCAATCAGAGACCCAGGAACCATTAACATGAAATTATTTAGAGATCTCACTGCTTGAATACACACAAGAGAAGCAGGACTTCTCCCCTCGACATCCCTGGCATAAAGGGCACATATTTAGAGTAGATCACATAGTAGGTAGCACTGGGCTATCTCACCCAGATAATTTGGTCCTTTGCCCTGAGACACAGCAATTTGGCTCAGAACCATGAGTCCTAGTATCAAACCATGAGAGGTCCCAAGTATGCATATAAATGACATTATGTTTTTCTTGGGGCTTGGCATCCTTTTTCGCATAGTCCTGCATTGGCTTAAATATTTAATACAGTAGTGAATGGGCAGTTCTCCCTCTGTTGCAGTGATGAGCAGCATGAGACCCTCTAGCTGCTGCCAGACTACAACTCACCCCCCACCAGCCAATGGCTGATCTGGAGCACCTAACATTTCCCACCCCTGCTCCTGTGGTGCAATCACCCTGAGCCAGAGACCTGCCACTGAGTTATGGTGGCTGGTTTATTTACCAGACTGTGCATTGCTAGTAGAAAAACAAATGTGCACTCTTCTACCACAAAAATGCCAAAAATTAAAGACAGTTAAAAATGTAATTTTGGAAAAAAGAAAAAAAAGATATAACTATAGTACTAGCCCTCGAAAAACGGTGCTAATGGCACTAATTGTTCCCTTATTTTATGGCAGAAACATACCTATTGGTATGGGAAGTAAAATGTAACATTAATTATTAATAATAAAATGCAAATAGCCTTAATTTTTAACTTTACATATTCTACAACTGCTTAATATATAAATTAATTCTACCTATACTTTTAATGTATCTCTTAATCTGTTTTCTACAGCCTGTATAAACATGCCAGTGAATTCAGTGTATGTCTTGTTTTCAGATAGCTGTCTGTCAGGAGCAGTTAAAGCAGAGATAGTGATACAATTTAACATAATCCCTGCAGCAGAAACGGCTGGAGGGAGAGAGGATGCTATGCACTGCACAGCCTTCAGTCTAGTCTATTATTTTCAGAACTCAGTGCTCTTTATGGTATATATCGTTTTTCCACTGTTGGTAATAGCTTCATAGCTCCCTCCCCTAGTCTTTTCTGCTAATCAGGTATGATAATTACTTACATGTCCTATGATAAGTAGAAATTTGTTTTGTACCATATTATATATTGCTCTAATTAACTAGTTTACATATTAATGGGGACAGTTCATGTAATACTATAATGGCAAATCTCTAAGGTTGGTTATGTTACTCTTCAAAGGTATTTTCTGTGCCAGGAAATAGTGGTTGGACTGGGGAAGGGTTATGTAAGAAGTGGAGTAGGATGGCTAAAGGCAGGGCTATGGGGAGCATAAAGTGCAAATCCAGCCCTGTCAAGGCTTTAGCATTAGCACTTTCACAGAAAAATAACAGTTTTATGTAAGGTGGGATTCGGAAAAATATAAAGTGCTTGAGTCATACCTTAAGGGCCTTAACTTAATAGTTATTTGAGTGGTAAATTGCTTAAAGTGGACCTATCACCTTGAATTTTCTTTACATATCTCAAACTACATTCAAAACAGCCTATGTGTCATGTTAGCCAAAAGTCCAGCACATGTTTATTCACACTTTTATTTCTGGGAAAAAGCGAAAGTGAAAATGTCCTGGTACAGCACAGAGCTTCATTAGCATATGAAATGTCACTGAAAACCTTCATTAACTAATGTCATGTCACTGAAAATGCTTAATTAGCATATGAAATGTCACTGGTACAGCAATTAGCATATGGTAACAAGCAAGAATATCTCTGTACATTTCGGGTCTTTTGGCTAACATGACATATAGACCGTTTTTAATGCAGTTTTCAAATATGCAAACTTGAATTTAGGTGAAAGTTCCACTTTAAACACAGAGGTAATGTGTCATTATGCACAAAGAAATTAAACAATTCTAGGGCAAACCAACTGTACCATAGGTAACAAATAAAGGATGAGATTCCATTCCAGACGATTAGTTCTTTGGGATTCCCGAACGCGGTTTTGGCAATTTTTTTGGCAATTTTGCTATCATGTTCTGGCCAGTGCACCTCTAATTAACTAACCTCTGGCAGAATTCCAGAGCCTGATGTACATGCCATAGACTCTACAGCAAAAACCTGTGACTTATAGGAAAATTCTCACCAGCCACCATCACATTACACAAGGAGACAATTTTCTGACTGAATTTTGAATAATTCAAATTTCCATTTTTTCATTCTGCACCTCCAGTCTGTACACCCAGTAGATTTCTATGAAAAGCAATATAAGATTCTTACAAACAACAGCTTCCCCTTCATTTCAATTAGACTTTTTTTTTACTTTTTATCCAGCAATAACAAGAATGAGGACATATACAAGCAAATGCTAAGAGCTAGGTACAAGTATGCTGTGATTAGAGGGGTAGAGCCCTGACAATTATTCAATTCTCTAATTCCCAGCTGGGCGATAATTCCAGTGAACCAGGGTACCCATCCTGCTGGAAGCGATTATCCTGCCAGTATTGCCATGTCCACTATGTAAAAGAAAGACAAAGAAAGAATGGTCAATTTACATCCCCAATGTGATCCGTCCGTATAGGCTGGCTGGCACAGCAGGGCCCAGGAGGGAGACCCCCACAGCCACCCCTATATCAATCAGAGTCCAATAGCCGAGATAGACCCCCCTCTCCCACCACCGCCTCCCAGCACATTCCAGCTTCATGTAGGCTGGTGAGAGATCTAACAACCTAACATAAGAAGCAACAACAGCTCACAACCCACCACTCCTGTAAGCCCCCAATGGTAAGGCAAATGTAAGAACTGTAACAGTGTTCCCAACGTAATGAGTCATCAGATATATGGGCATGATAACAGAATAGGAGGTATGATGCAACAGTCCGATATGAGACTCCAGAGATTAAAAGGTCTCTCCCACCTTCCGCCATCCTATCTATGTGGCAGCGGTCTCAGCCCTCAGTTCCAACAGCCATCCAAGGTGTTTATCTATAAAAGGTATAGAATTGCATCTGTGTGTCCCTGGGAAGTGTTTTAATATATACGGGTCCCATACCGAAAAAAGCATTTCCCCAGCTACCTCCTTGTCTCATGTTACAGTGACCCAAAAGAGCCAAATAAAGTAATGAACCCTATCCACCCACCTTTGAATAGTTGGGGGGCTAAAGGAAGTCCAGGTATGAAGAATGCATTTCAACATCACCAAGACAAGGATGTCTATGAGCTTTTCTGTGTTAAGGTGTTAAGTAGTGTATATTCCCAGAAGGAAAGAAGGTATGGCAGTAGGTATAGAGATATTCATGGCCCTATGAATGTGGTGGACAAGAGCATTCCAGAAGGTTAAGATGTGTGGGCATCTCCAGAGTGAATGAAGTGAGGCATTGGAGGGATTGACATTTGGGGCATGAAGGAGATGGTACCTGACCTATCCCATGGGCTAGGGAAGGGGACACATAATCTCTAGGCAGCAGTCTGTACTGTAATTCCTGAAGGTAAGATTCCGGGGTACACCGCAAGCTTCTCATAAAATTAGTGAGGAGTATATCAATAGACGAGATAAAAGATAGGAGATGCCAGCGCTCTGCGCTGTATGTGCATATGATGTTTTACTAGTAACTGAAAGGGTTCAGCCCAAATTTAAATCTTACTCTGATAGATATTCAACAACAACAAATGCATGTATATTTAGGTGATCCCACAGTTACAATACATGTTTTACAAATATATATACTGGGGTCCTCTTCAGGATGAATGTCCTTTAAGTGGCTTGGAAATTGTCCCTCCTCTCCAAATCCTGTAATATCCACTTACACTTTAGAATCTTGTGCTTCATAATTGTCCAGTTGTCCTCCCGTCCGACCTTACCTCCAATGTCAGGAACCAGGGTGTTGTATGTAAAAGAACAGAGATGGAAATCCAATTACGATCAATCAATGGATATACAATAAGTAGCATCCACTTACTATTAAAGGGATAGTAATGTTTCACAATAAAAGCAGCTCCATTTAATCTTCATAGTATTTGGGCCATGGAGAGCTTTATTTCAATACTGTCAGAGTTGTAGTTCAAGAGTGATAAATTTACCCCCTCCCGCCCCTTTTACTGATGTAACACTTCTCAGCTTATAGCAGCAAGGTGGTGTCCAGGAGGATAGCAGAGAGGGACAATCTTCAATTAGCATAAGGGTAAAACCTGTCAAGGGGGGCAGGGTTTTCATTGTTGTCAAAGTAAGAAGATTGTCCCTTGCTGTGATCTGTCTGGTTTCAAGACCAGATTCCACATCTGAAGGGAGGTGACTTACACTAGGTAAAAGGGGCAGGAGGGGGATACTTTATCATTCAATTACTCTTGAACTACAACTCTGACAGTATTGAAATAACACTCTCTATGGCTCAAATACTATGAAGATTAATTGGAGCTGTTGTTTTTGCAAAACATTACTATCCCTTTAAGTAACACTGTTCTCGTCACTATTGTGTATCAGTCTCCTAGATAGTTTCCCACTTTGGTTTATCCCTCACGGAGACCCTTTTAAATTGGCACAATCAATAGTATATATCCACAAACAAGGACAGAACAACAAAGAAACAGAGATGAAAAATACGGATATTCATCCGCAACAGAGAGACCAGTTCGATACTATTACATTAGGGACCCTAATATGTCCTCACTAAATTCCTAATCAGACGGCTAAAATTATATCTTTATTCCATATTATACTAAAAACAGAAACTACCCTGTTGTCTATTCAACAAACCAGGGTCTAAAAAAACTCCCCCAACTGGTCTCTCTGTTGCGGATGAATATCCGTATTTTTCATCTCTGTTTCTTTGTTGTTCTGTCCTTGTTTGTGGATATATATATACATTGGAGAACTGCGATACGTCAATTTCCTTTCCAATATATATATTTATATATTTTATCACAATCAATAGTAGACTGCAGGTGTGGACTCCTCTATACAGTGAGTCTCTCGCTGTATAGAGGAGTCCACACTGTAGTCTACGCTGGATTCTGCCAATTTAAAAGGATCTCCGTGAGGGATAAACTAAAATTGGAGATGATCTAGGAGACTGATACACAACAGTGACTAGACAGAGTTACTTAATAGTAAGTGGATGCTATTGATTGTATATCCACATTAATGATTGATTACAATTGGATTTCCATTTCTGCTCTTTTACATACAACACCCTAGTTTCTGACATTGGAGGTGAGGTCGGACGGGAGGATAGTTGGACAAATACGAAAGTACAAGATTCTAAAGTGTAACTGGATATTGCAGGATTTATTGTCTGAATGATCTGCCTTTGATTGGACTTTCCCTTTTCCTTTCATACATTTTGCAAAGGAGGGGCAATTTCCAAGCCACTTAAAGGACATTCATCCAGAAGAGGACCCCAATATTGGACATACATATTTGTAAAATGTGTATTATAACTGTTGGATCGTCTATATAAACATGTATTTGTTGTTGTTGAGTATCCATAGACGAGTCTGGTGAATCTTTAAGCCAAGCTCCCAACTCCAGGTCAGCCTGGGAGTATCTAATCTCGGGGAGATAGTATTTAAAACATTAGAGATATTGACTCGCTCAGTATCAGAGTGGTTCAAGTATGAATTAAAAGTTTGAGAAGAGGTGTGTCGCACAGTGTCTCTGTAGTTTGGTAGTAGTTTTTTTTCCTGGAGTTTTCAATGGGACTTTTAACAGCTTCAGTGCTAGAGCTTGCTCTCTCTCCCCAGCATTCAAGAGGTAAAAGAACAAATTGAAACAAATGGAAATGATTTTAAAACTACACTACTAACAACATATGCTGAAAAACATTTAGATTTAATTATACTTGGGAAAATTAAAAAGTCAGATAAGACACACTTCTCACAAATAAAATACATTTACACTTTACCAGTAACTAGTATATATGAACATCTTCTATATTCACCAATTCAATCAATTAATCATTTAAGATTTATGTA
Organism: Rhinophrynus dorsalis; assembly: GCA_037306005.1. NCBI lineage: Eukaryota > Metazoa > Chordata > Amphibia > Anura > Rhinophrynidae > Rhinophrynus > Rhinophrynus dorsalis. The sequence continues at coordinate 235,186,311 of CM074721.1, read as the reverse complement.
TATTAAAATACAACCCATCTTAAGAGGGCATCAAATATTTTACAAATATATAAAAAATATATATAATTTAGGAAAATATATAAGAAAAGAGCAGGTCTTACACTGTGTGCAGAAAGACTAGGGACTCTCCACATCTAGGTCCCAGCTGCAGGGAGTTCCAGACCAGAGAAGCAGCAATCGAGAATGCCTTGCAGTCTAAGATTGAGTGACCATTGTTTGGCTCCGTCAACAGGATAACCTCTGAGGATTACAAGCTATAATTATCACTCACTCTGTGATTAAAGGGACAGCAATACTTTATTTTAACCATCTTTAACCCCTTAATGACCCTTGACGGTCATAGTACATCAAGGGTCGATCTGACTGAACGACCCATGATGTACTATGACCGTCATGGAGTTCCAGGCTCCCCCCGCGGCTGCACGCCATTCAGGGAGTCCGGAACCGGAAAAACAGAAAAAAAAAATGCTCCACAGTCCTTAAGTCACATCGCCGTCATGATCGACCGGTCATTGAGGGGTTAATATTGTACATATTAAAAAAGTAAAGTAAATAATCTAAGTCCTGTTGCTGTAACTTTTATAGTTTTCGTGTAATATGCTTCTAAAGTTTACCCCTTCTGCTCCTTTTACCCACGTCAACTCTCTAGCTGACAGACTTAGATTCTGGTCATGGGACCGGACGGAGATCAATCTCAAAGCCCAACTGAGTCAACATAAAGGCCCAACTGAGTCAACAATTACGGCTTCCTAGAGGAGACCAAGGGATGCAAACCTCAGAAAATTACCAGCTTATGAAATCCTGCTGTTACTGTGGCTGCGACCTGAGCTTGCATGTTCAAGCTATGATAAAAAGAACCCCAAGGTTTTGAGCTACCTGGTCAGGCAGAGGACTCACCCCAGTGATTAATGGGATAAGAACCTTCCCCTGTCCCCATCTTAGTCTGCTCTCTGAGCCTAGAATTATCAGATCAGTCTTGTCCGAGTTCAGCCTCTGCCATTGGGTCTCCAGCTATATGGCAACATCAGCCAAAGCTCCTTCATGGCTGTAACTGAGGTGCCTTGGATAGAAACACAGATCTGGCTGTCACCAGTGTACTGATGGCATGCTAGCCCATTCTGGCATATGACATGCCATGGCAGCCTGATGTCCACATTTAACAATAGTGGCTACAGAATGGAACTCTTAAAGGGATACTAATGTTTCAGAAAAACAGCAACTCCAATAATCTTCATAGTATTTGGGCCATGGAGAGTGTTATTTCAATACTGTTAGAGTTGTAGTTCAGGAGTAATTGAATGATAAAGTTTCCCCCTCCCGTCCCTTTTACTTAGTGTAAGCCCCCTGTCCTCAGATGTGGAATCTGGTCTTGAGACCAGACAACTCACAGCAAGGGACAATCTTCTTTCTATGAGAACAATGAAAACCCTGCCCCCTTGACAGGTTTTTCCCTTATGCTAATTGAAGATTGTCCCTCTCTCCGGTCCATCCGGACAGTCTTGCTGCTCTGAAGTGAGCAGTGTTACATCAGTAAAAGGGGCGGGAGGGGGATGCTTTATCATTCAATTACTGTTGAACTACAACTCTGACAGTAATTAAATAACACTCTCCATGGCCCAAATACTATGAAGATTAATTGGAGCTGCTTTTATTGTGAAACATTACTATCCCTTTAAGAACACCACACAGCAATGGACACGACTGTGAGAAATGGGAACTCATTAACATAAGCTGATCTGATCATACTGGAAAGAGGAAAACTACTGCAAGGCTGTGCCCCCAATACCTGCTAGGCTTAGCAGGCACAGCACCGATATACTATGGTCAATGGTATAGAAGGCCACACAGAGCTCAACCATAACAGGAGCCAAAATACAACTCTTGTCCAGAACCATCAATAAGTCATACTCCACACACATCAAGGGCTATGATCCTCTGACCAGACATGAAGTCCAAATGAGTATATTTAAGGAAGCCACTCTCCTTCAGAGAATGTTCCATCTGGGGAAGACTATCCTCTCCAGCACTTTCTCAAGGAATGGGAGTTTGGAGATAGGATTATAGTTGGGCAGCTGGACAACATCAAGGCCAGCATGCTTCAGAAGCAGTCTAACAAAGGCCCTTTCAAAGAACCTAGGACCACTCCCTCACCAACCATAGACCCCCTACCCCATAGACTCTTTAAGGAGCCATGAGGGGAAGAGATCCAGGTGACAGGCTGTCCACTTCAACCCAACTGTAAGCTCCAGCATACCAAGGAGCACTCAAAACACTCCTAGCAGTAACTAAATGCAGGGGAACAACCTCCTTGATTGCTGAATAGTGCACCCTATCATAATGCACCACCCAGCCACTGGCCATGTCGCTAGCAGGAAAAGGAAAAATATTAGTCTCCAAGGCTGATTTGAGCTTAAGCTGCTCCAACAGTCTTTGGCCACACCCATTTCTCTTGTGGTGGGGTCAGGTTGCTAAGTCCATAGGGGCAGAAGAGAGAAACCACCCACTAATAACTCCTGGGTAAATATAAGGTCAGGTGTATGACCATGATCATGTGTGGGTTCTAGTGCAAACTGGGAGAAACCCGTGGACCTCATACTATACTAATGCTTCATGACCTGCTATTATTGAGGTCTTCAGCCCACAAGTTGAAGTCACCAAGGACAACAGTGAAAGGACACTCCAGCAATATAGGTAAGACAACCTTCGACAATTGGCACATGAATATACCATCATGTCGTGGCAGCCTGAATGCAAAGGTGAAATACAGAATTTGGTTCTCTGCTAGTGCACAATGTCCATTCATACACTCAAATTACCTTCCCATAGACTCTGGATGGCTTACGGAGGCAAGATCCAATGTGAAAACCACTGCAAACCCTCTCCCCTTTTCTTACTCAACTGTAGGATGCATTAGGCACCAAACAGTCAATGGCCGATTGATGTCAGACCTACGTCAGGTTTCTGTAAAGAACAACAGGTATGGTTTACTTGCCTCAATCATATCAAGCACCAAGTAGGTGCAGTGAATGAGAGAACTGATATTCACCAATATGATCCCAAGAGTAGGCCTCTCCCTATCCCTAGGTGAGCACGTTGCTCCATACACTAAACAGTTCAGGGTCAAAGGAATCCAGACTCTGCACCCCTAGGTCTCAGCCAGTAACTAAGGTGAATCAATACTTTCTGAGCGCAGCCCATGGTGGTACCACACATGCCATCAGGAACCCAGATTCCAGCAGGCTTGCAGGCCTTCTCATCCCCTACAAAAGGCCATAAGACCACATGGGCACAGAGAGCCAGCAGGTCTATGTATGTATGTATCTTTATTTATATAGTGCCATACATGTACACAGTGCTTTACAGAAGTTGTAATAGTAGAATACAAAAGTATAGTAGTGGTTTAAGATCATAGGCTAAAGTGTGGTCAGTGCATTATTTGTAGGGAAAAGTGCAGCAAAGGGAATCACACACTGGGAAAGGGACCCTGCTCCAAGGAGCTTACAATCTAATTAAAATTCATGATGACATACAGGAGGTCTATCTGGTCTTGGTGATCTACCACCAATTTGCCCATACCACAACCAACATGATCTCAAACAAATGAACAGGTTAAAACAAGCACAACCACAACACACGGAGACATGATAGAAAGGAGGGATAAAACAAATAAAACAGGCAACAGTCCTGCAAATCAAATTAAATAATATCAATATGAAGTACTAAAACTTGATAGCATGTGAGGAAAACTGTCAATTGTCAGTACTGCCTCCTGCCTGCACTCCCTCTTCCCTCCAGTCAGTGTCTCTCAATCGTCTTCCTGCCAAACCTTGTAGTATCTCATCACATTGATACAGGCATCTTCTCCCCCACGCTACTTTGCCCCAGATATTTCACTTTTTGGTGTTAGTGTTCCTGAACTCTGCATGCCACAGTATATTCAGTGCACAAATAAAAGCTCCTAACTTGGGGCATAACAGACTAGTGAGTCTTCAAGAATGCGTCCATCTTGTTTCTCAAAATCTCTTCACAACAAAGAGCTCCTTTTGCTTACTGTATGTCTTTTATAAGTTGCATTTAGCTGGGCCTAAGTGCTGTGGGCCAAGACTCCTGCTGTGGAGCTGGATGCCAGTAGGCTGGTTTCACAAGTGCTCAATACAAGCCATGATTTGCTCTGTGTTTTGTCAGAGTGCTTTCCAAATCAAGCTGTATGCTCCGCTAAATCTGTCTCCAAAGACTGCTGCACAGACTCTATTCCCTATCAAATGAAGCTGTGATTCTTGGGGATCAATCTGGGTTGTGGTATAAGGTGGTCTGCTCTGTTAGGTGTTCAGCAGTGACTCCAGGTGCCAGTAGCCCCTTCTGTTATAAGAAAAACAAGTTCCAGACCCTGCAGTCAAAGTGCACCTTACTGAGTCTATAGCGTTTACTTCCACTAGACCAAAGGCCCTCAGAGGCTGAAATTGCAGCCAAAACAGGCCAAAAAGCCCCATAATATTCCTGGGGGCTTAGGGAAAAACAGAGGTGGGTTGTATGGCCCCAGTCTGGTTTTACCCACAGCTGACCTACTCTGCCCACTTCTTTGCTCATTTCCACCTCCCAATTCCACCCACTCAATATCATGAAGCAGGTCTCATCACATAGACACTCCCATTTCCTCCCCTCCTTGATACACTGTGGAGTTTAGCCTCGAAGGCTCACAGGTATGATTACTATAAATGCGGATTGTATCCCCTTAAAGATAAGAGAGATCTGCATTGCATTGCGAAACATTATACACATATATTATATTTGAAAGTGTAAATACACATTTAAATTAATGAGACTCAATGAGATCTCATAGTCACTCACTGTGGTGATGTCGTTTGGCACACAATTGGTATTTTTGACAGTTGCTCGATTGCTATCTGAGAGTTTTCTACCACATTAGCTGGATAGCCCACAGTTGAATATATGTATTTTGCCATCATACATATGTCCTATTCCTGAATCAGAATATATTCAGCCTTGGGTTCAGATGTTGTGGACTATGACTCCCAGCAAGCCATTTGCTATAGTGGATGCTGGGAGGTGTATGCTACAACAGCTGGAGAACCTATGGCTGAATAGACCCTGTGTTGTGCCCTTAGTATAAATAGCTTATCCCGAAGTTAGGGTTCTTTCAGCCTTGAGTTTCCAAGCTTTTGAGGTCTACATCTCCCAGCATTCCCTGCTAGATATTGGCCAGCTTGGCATGTGGCAAATCTTAGGCCACAACAGCTGAGTTACCCAAGATTGAATTCATCCTGACTTAAGAATAGACAATAATGTATTACAGACACAATAAAGGGTGTATACAACAGTGAGCCCTCATGTTCCATCAAATGGGGAAGTCAAGGTTGAATTTGCCTTGAATTAAGAATAGACCATATGCACGAAGGGCATAGTACAGGTTATATGCAACTTTGGGCTCTCCAGCTGTTGTGGCATACAATGCCGATCATCAACTAATAGCCAATGACTAGCAAGGGGTATTGGGCACCAACATCTTGGGAACGAAGGTTGAATCACCTTGACCAAAGAATAGACCTTATGTACTCTCTGGTGTGGAAGGTGGTTGAACAACAATATACAACTTTGACAATTAATTGAGATTATGTTTTTCTTATTAGCAGCCTATTTGACCTAAGCACACATTGTTTACTACCATTGGTGGTACTTTGCCATTGGCACACCTCAGCTTCTACCCCAGGGACATTTTGTTCTGCATTGCTGCCTTGCAATTATTGCTCATGGCATACTCCTCCTCCTATAAGTCCCCCTATGCTGCACAGAACTGGGCTGCTTGGTAAAATGACCCTGGTTGCAGAGCGCTCAGTTATTGACCACCAAACAGTGGATGAGCACCTCATTCTCCTCCAAACTAAATTTCAGGCCACTGTCGTTTGCCACTTTCTAAAATGACGGACAACAACATTTGGTCTCTTGGCTGCAAGGTAGAAGACCCTGCAGCTTCCTTCTTGGTCCTGGGGTAAGAGCCTTCCTCTTCCTCCCTGCCCCTCCACTCCCCTGACCAGTCACCCCAACTATCCCTGAAGTTGAGGGGGTGTCTAACTCTAGGGGCCAACCTAATGCACCTCCCACACTTGCTACGCTCCATGACTCTGCTCCCTTCCCTCTGCCTTTATCTGCTTAACCAGGGACCCCACTATCCTGATCCTCTGTGTTAGATTGCCTCTCATCTTTCCCCCGCCTGCTTACTCCCCTCCCCACAACATAAGATATTCTCACACTCGTACACAAATACAAGCTCACTTTTTCATGCTCAGTCACCCCCTTGCACTACATAACTACAGACTCTGTGAAAGGAAAATAAATGCAGAATAAAAAACGTTCAAGTTGGCAGCTCTGAAAGATCACGCAGGATATCGGCCATAATTCACTTTTGTAGCTTTGGTTAGAAGACCTTCCATTTCCTATGGAGTCTGTGACACATTTGGCTTTAAAGTAATCAGCTTGATTTTTGGCTTCAGTTTTTTACCTAATTGCAGAAAAACACCAGGCCCAAATACTCTGAATGGAATTCCAAAAGTGGAGGAATAGATTGCTAGAAGGGGAGAAACTAGCAGTTTGGAGGCAATAATTTATCTTGGAGAAAAAAAAAACTAGAAAACAGCTCCTTCTCACTTACTGTATATTTTGCTGCCGCCTATCCTCCATGTTCCACAGAAGTAATCTAAAGGCCTGATATAAAATCCATACTGTACTCTCCATGTCACAGGTTCTCAAAGATGGTCCTCTAGTCTCAACAGCAGCACACATTTTAGGGTAATTATTTTCTAGACTGATGGATTTATCAAAATGAGCCACTTTCCTGCACTGGCCCTGCACACCCATGGATGGAGGACAGGACTAATAGCCCACAAGTCTGGCTGATGCCAGCACTGATTGGATGGTTGCAGTGTTCAGTGAAACAATCCAATCATCTGTGTGTTTATAATCTGCACCATAGTCACATAAGCTTCCATGCAGTTCCACGGGTCTGATACTTTACTGCAATGTGCTTTGAACACAGTACATTTTTAAAAAGCTGTGTTTAAGCTGTATCATGCATGCCAAAATTACTTATATGAACAACCCAATATGGAGCAACGCAGCAGGAAAAAATAAACTTGATCCTCTACTGTTGGTGAGGTGTTTGAGTACTAACGCTCAAGGGGAATATATAGTGGACTGTAGATCAATTATGAGGCCACAGATATTGTTATAATTAATATTCTTTTTACTCTCTTATATTTATATAATACCAGCTTATTCTTTAGATCTGTAGAAATTAAACAATGGAAACATACCATATGCAGTATGTACAGAGTTGGACATTCCTGCGAGAGCTAGATTTTTATTTTTATATTCTTGTGAATGTGAGATTGAAATCCCAGGTAGGGTACTGCCAGACTTCCCCTTTTAAAGGAAATGCTATTGAGACATGTATCCTACAGGACTCGAATGCCTTGAAGACCAGATTGCAAAGCAACACAATGCACACTCCTCTGGTCTTCAGGGAATTATTAGACCTGGCATAAACCCAGTGAAAGATTTTTCATGTGTCCATATAAAGGCAGCAAAAATCATTGTGTGATAATTTATTTCCATCAGTTTGGAACCACACACAAATGGAGTGTTATGAATGTAATACACTTAGCTCAGTGACTGTTTCCCAGACTGTGTTCCTTGGAACCCCAGGATTCACTGAGGAAGTCGAAGTGGTTCCATGCAGGAATGTGTGCAATGGAGGGCAGGGAAATGATGCTGGAGTGTCAGACACAGATAGATGATGTACTAAGAAACCGGCACAATTCTGGGACAAACCATCTGGAACCAAAGTAGACAAATACAAATGCACACAATTTGACATTGATTTAAATGGGGCTTTTAACACTTTGCGTGCTAGACAGAACTTCAGCTATAGATTTCAAGGAATTAAATGTATATGAATTTAGAAAATTGGCATTTGTCAGTGTTTGTCTTTAGCATTCAAGTCTCAAATAAAACCCATTTAAATAAATTAGTGTTTTTATTCCCCCCCACCATGGTACATATGGTTTGCACAGGAATTGCTCCACTTATTTAACCCTTTGAGTGCCAGGAGGGGTTATACGTCAACCTCATTGTATGTGTGGTTCTGTTACTACCAGGGAAGGTGAAGACAAACATTCCATACAGTGCAATTGTGTTTCTTTTGTACTGAGCACTCATACTAAGAAATAATTATAATAATTGTATATGCTTTTATTATTATTATCTGGTAACTGTTAACATGATAAATGTTAGTCTCATACATCTTAATCTTAAATTACTAGTTTCAGCTGTCATTAAAATACATTTGATATTGATATTGTTAACCCCCATGGATGCTAAAGAGGTGTCTAAGACAATAAGAACCACCCGAGTGGATAAGAATAGACTTGCTTATGTTCAAATGAGGTAATAAATAATTGGTTCCTCACCTACCTGTGCATAAGTATATCCTCAAATTCCGATTGGTTGGGTGAATATTAGGACCACAAATTAGACTCCCCTGCTGTAGAGGGACCGTGGGCCCTTCACAGCAGTGGTTGTCAAACTTTGTCTTCCACTACAAGAAATCTAAGAACCAATAACATTTTTCAGCCTCTCATTGCAGGCATGTCAGCTCAAGTACAGTCAAAGGTCACATACTTAATACACTGTCTGACACCCCCATCTCACCTCATTGCTGGGAAGTTTCTTCTTTGGAGCCCCCTGGGAGGGCTTATGGGCTGGGAATTAGAGTGTCTAAATGATGTGAAATGTGGTATAAAGTAGGTCGGGCTTAGCTGGGTCCCTGGAATTGAGGGGTGAAAGGGTAATGTTTGACTCTAGAATGGGTTGGGCAGATCTGGAGAGTTATCAGGTATGTCCACTGATAGTCACAGAGCCATTGATTTACTGTAGACAGGTAGTCACAGAAGGACACATACACAGTCTGTGACACCCTAGCATTGATTTACTGTAAATAGGTTGTCACAGAAGGACACATACACAGTCTGACACCCTAGCATTGATTTACCGTAAATAGGTAGTCACAGAAGGACACATACACAGTCTGACACCCTAGCCTTGTTACACTATCCCACTGATACAGGGGCACAAAGAGAGGGAGAGAATAGTAAAGTGGAAGTGTGAGACACAAGGGTGGGGGGAGGGCAAAGAGAGAGACAGGGGTTAAGGGCAGGCAAAAGGGGTAAAAAGAAAAAGGGGAGAGAGAAAGGACAAGATGGGGAAATAAAGGAAAGAGGGGCATTGCAAGAACGGTTTATAGTTCGTGCGACTGAAATGGAATCATGATGACACCTTGCCATCAAATGCAATATTGTGCTTTATTTCTATGCAGTCAAATAACTCATTAGTACATTTAATGCTGTGCTGAATTTACCATCTGCTTTCCATACCATAATACCGTTCTTGATTTACTGATTTTTGTTATAGAGTTTTAAATGTTATACTTTAATTATTAAACCTTTAAAAGGCCATATGCTTAGTAAAGCTAAACATAATAAACTGCCTCATTTACCCTGTTTTCTGCCAGTTACGAGATAAGTAAAAATGTATTAAAGCATCTTTAACCCTTTTGATGCTAGAAACGTATGCAGTTCATTAGCACAAAAAGTGTTAACTGTTTGAGCACCAAAGGGTATCCAATGCATTGAGGATCAGTGTGTTAGTACCCCTCTGGCACTCCAACAGTTAATAATCTAAACCAAATATTTTACTTATTGACCTTTGAAATCCAGAGTGTCAGTAATGCAAGACATTGAACATGTGACATATGTCATATGTTACTGAATGATGGTATCCATCAGGACATGGGGCCTTATGTATAAAGGCAAATCAGAGCAATTCTGGGGCAGAAAGCCAACTGCACCATAGGAGACAAACATTCCCCAAATCCCCACTGGGTTTTTTTGGGTGGGGTTGGAGGGGGCATTTAACACTTGAATACAGAGGTCTCCAACACTTTGCTTCACAATGCACTGGAGGACTCTCTAGTAGGGTGACCACATGTCCCAGATTGCCCAGGGCAGTCCCTGAATTTAAATGTGTGTCCCTTATCCTGGGCAGCCCCATTCAGGGACAAAAGAAGGTTCTGGAATCAAGAGTCCAGAGAACAGAGTTCTAAACACTAGTAGTAGAACTGCCCATTGCCTAGTGTGACAGAATGTGATGCCTCTGCTGGGTTACAGAAAAATGGCTTCCAGACAAAGCTCTAAACAATAAAGAGAGAAATGAGCCTTCACCCTGACATAAAACAGGAGCTGTAGCCTGCAGTGTAATTTTGTTGTAGTGTAATTCTAGTTGAAGGGTTTGTTTGTAAAATACATTTTCTTGTAACCCACCACAATAATTGCTTTCTGTCACAACAGTCAGTGGACAATTCTCCTTCTAGTGTAAAGAACTCTGTGCTGTGATGAGAAAGAGTAGATTGTGCACATAACCGCACTAGAGCCGAAGACTGCTCTGCTGCTCTTGTCTCCTCAGTGTCCCTGAATGGCAGAATGGAAATGTGGTCACACTACTTTCTAGAATTCCAAGGCTTAACCCCTTAACAACCCTTGATGGTCATAGTACGTCAAGGGTCGATTTGACTGAACGACCCATGACGTACTATGACCGTCATGGAGTTCCGGGCTCCCCCCGCAGCTGCACGCCGTTCGGGGAGTCTGGAACCAGAAAATGAAAAAAAAAATGCTCCGCGGACGTTCAGTCGCGTCCCGGCGCAGATTCCCCGGTCGTTAAGGGGTTAAAAACTTCCTTTAACCACTTAAGGACCAAAGGAGTGAGCAATGTGTTGTACACCCCTCTAGTCCTTCACCCTCTGAGTACCAGAGGAAGCATGCAACGCATTGCTTTTCAACAATAATTTATATTTGTCCGCTATCGTGCATTTGATTTTGCCCAGAACGGGTGAATTTTGAATTTATTCATACGTCTCCTACTTTCCAATGAAAAACATTCATATTGTCATGTTTTACAGAACAAAAAATATAGTCAAGAAGAAACTATACACTGCATTATGTTATTTAAAACTGTTTTTATTTCCCATTGAATAACCTTTAAAGAAATTAAAAATGAACATGTACAAATAAATCAGAAGAGTGGAGGTGAGCTGGGACGTGCCAGTAGGAAAGTGGTTAAAAGCAATGAGCAGCAATATTGTTTATTTCAATGATACCGTTCCCTCCATTGTACACTTAGAACATGCGTTATTTAAGGAAAAACAATCAGCACAACACACTTTCTCTTGTAAGACAAACTGCACAGTTTACCTCAGAAGTATATATTTATTTACATTTTTTGAAGTCATTTATCATAAATGTCAATTAATATACAATGAAAAAGCAATAGACAGTGGCACACACTGTAGAAAAACCCATAATCATAAATCTAGATGGTGTACATCCCATATAGGAAATATATATATATATGTGGGGGTGTCCCAGGAACAAGAGAGAAATACAGCACTCATAACTAAATGAGTAAAGATTATTAGAATTTTATTGTAGTATAGTTGCCATTGTTTGTCAAACATGTTCAACTATATATATTATATATCAGCACCTTTCAAACATATTCAGACCCCAGACCAAGTCCTGTGAGGGTTTTGTTGCATAGTTTGACCAAAGTATGTGTAAGCTCACTTAACTCGCCAAAGCACCCCATTTAAAGAGAGTCCTATCCAATATATATTTTCAAAAACATTCCAAACTGAAAACACATAAGTTTACAAATGGTTGCAGAAGAAATTGCATTTAAAGGGATAGCAATGTCACCTCAAAAATAATTGCTATATCCTAGATACAAAAAAAAGATTACTTGCACTTATTCTTATCTTTCAAACCTTTATGGTTTGAGAGATATACAAAAATACAGTTCTCTGCTCCCTTCCCTTTCTGCTTGATGAGCTGTAAAGCTGTCAGAAGCAGATTCTGGTCACTTGACCAGACGCAGCTCTTCAGGAGCGCAGACATAGCGATATCTAAGAATAAATACTTCATTGGAACAGTCTACAACATGTGCTTGCAAACCAGGCACACATTGTAGACTGTTCTAATGAAGAATTTCTTTTTAGATATCGCTATGTTGGCATTCCTGAAGAGCTGCTGTCTGGTCCCGGGACCGGGCTCACATGTCGTCAGCTATACAGCTGACTTATGAGAAAGGGGAGGGAGCGGAGAACTTTATTTTATTAGTTAGATGTTTTGAAACTGTACATAATTTTGTTTTAGAATATATTTATACAATGCCGAATTTAATTTTGTGTTTTCTTGATATATAAATGCTGTGGCTTATATTTCATATGTTAAATGTAATATTGAAACTGTATAAGTATACAGTATGTAATATTTTCATCTTGGCTTCTTTGAAGATATCCTCATATAGGGTGGAATGCAAGAAAGTGACTTATTAGATATTTCTTTTTCTTTTTTTTTTTTGAAAGACAAATTTATGTGCTATTTGTGATTGCTCATGGTGCTGATGCAAGAAACATACTAACAGTGATTAATGCCACAGTTAGTAAGACATGTAAAAATGAGTGCTAATTGCTTTGCTAAATTAGGCACAATCATTAATGGTGGACATTTTAGCCACACCCACTTTTTGAATTGCACTGTATATAGCTGTTGTACACATTTCTTGCATTCTGCCCAGTGTCTCCTTTTTTGTATAGTGTAAAAGATTAAAAGTGTGAAAAAAACAGAGACAGGTTGGTTAATGTATATGGTTTTATATATATTGCAGGAATGTACTTTCTATGATATTACTAAAACACTTGTTGTAATTGTTAGAGTGTTTAATCAGTGTATTTTGTTGTGGGATTACATTTAAGAAAAATATGGAGCACTGTGTGCAATGTGCTGTTTTTTCCAAATGAAGTAGAACTCCTGTGACAGTTATATTCTGGGTCATGTGATTCAGAAGCAAGTTGGTTAATAAATGTTTTATTTACCGCATATTTCTGCTAGCAAACCTGATTTTATTTAAACATAGAATTTCATCCTTCATTTTGTGTGTTAATGAATCTTCATGAAAAAAATAGCTAGAACACAACGCAGATCACAGCAGGGACATTCAGCAAGTAGGAGCTAGAAAGGGAGTGCATAGTTGTTGTTGTTCAATAACAGCTTGAAAGCCACAGGTAGTCAGCCCTTGACATAGCACCTTCTGAAGCTGTTTCTGTTGCTGTCATGGAGATAAAAATTAACATTTCAAAGCAAATGTTAAGGTTCTTATAAAAATAATTTGTATTTATTTTAGGTGCACTGAAATGAACCACAAATTTATAATCTAAGGGTTAGCTTTATAGCATGGAGATTGCAAAGTAACAATCTTTGACGTCAGTTATTGGTATCACAGTTTAATAAATCTCCTAGTAAGACTAATCTGGAGTTCTATTAGTCATATGAATGGGTGTTTATATAGGGAGATGTAGACACAAACCATACAGCGTTTGCACATTAAAAAAGTGCTCTGCTCCTGTTGTGTGCAGGATGTCTAAAGCAATTTCCTGAAATGCAGGAAATGAAATGTGTAAGAGAGACAGAGTTGCTATCTTTTTCCTGGGGACTGAATATAACAAAGATATTAGCTGATGAATGATAACATTGACACAAAAGGTAATGGGGTAGAGGATTCAACCAACCTTGTGTATAAAAGCAAAGAGGAGCAATTCTGGAGCAAACCAACTGCATTATAGGGGATAACTAACAATTTCCAAAGAACAAGTAAACATAAGATAGAACAGAAATTGGCATATTGCTAAATATGGGCTAAAAAGAAAAGAGTATATCATTAATGAAATGGTATTAAATATGATAAGTAAAAATGTATGCGATCAAATGCTAAAAAGAAGAATACAAATGTTTACAGTAAACCATTAACCCTTTGAGTGCCAGAGAGGTACGCAACGGAATGCGTTGCATACCTCTCTGGCACTCAAAGGGTTAAATACTGATAAATCATTCAACTGTAAATTAACCATTTACTGAAAGAGTAGTCTATAAAAAGGTCAAGAAATAAATGAAGTCTCTCCTTGGTAAACTGGTAAACCCTGAATTACATGATTTTATATCCAGTTCTATTGCAATGAGTAAATGATGAAGTAATCGGATCCCTGTGCAATGTAATCTACTCAGTGCAGATGTGGGAAATGGATTGAAGAAATTCAGGTATCTTCTGCTCCTCAGATCTGTCCCAGCTTCTTGCAGTTGATTAGAAGCGTCCCTGTCCACTGCTCATCAATAGAAATTGGCAAGAGATAAAAAGAAGAGAAAGAACCAAAAAGACTCAAGAGCAGTATTTAAAAGGACATAACTATAACAATGATCACAAGTGTACACTCACATTTACCACTCTTAGGTTAATACAACCAGACTCCCTTGGCTGCCAAAAAGCGGTGTTCTCCTACCTTCCAAGCCCCTCTGTTCAGAGTTCCAATAAAGTCCCCTAGTGTTGTAGCGGGAGAGATCCACCCTGTTATTATTTGGTAGGCCTCCCTTAAGGCAGACACAGCCTCTGAAGTCTCGCACTACGCAAATTGCTGAAGAATTCAAACGGTTTAAAGTCTGATTAGAATGAATGGGAATGTGTCTTTGCCTCTGTGGTGCAGCTAGTTTACTCCAGGCCTGCTTTACTTTGTAGTTATATATCATGCTTACTGTCTTCAATAAAAAGAACCATTAACATGACAAGAGGCTAATATTATGGACTAGATCAGGGATTCCTCACCCTAAGAATAATAGGAATATACCACATGCTTCTAAATATCCTCATAAGTGTTGTTGAAAGGAAAAACTCTAGATCAGTCATGGGGCTGAATCTGGCTATGATAAATTAATTTAAATTCCACATTGTCATTGATTTATATGGGGATTTATCTATGTGAATGCAAGAGATGCCTCCAAATGATTTATTCTCAATGTACTGTAGACTTCTCTAGCATTTATGGGATTAAAATAACCATTTAAATCATAGTTACATAGTTGACGATGTTGAACAGACATCCGTTCATCAAGTCCAGCCCATGCCAAAACACTGCTGTTGATCCAGAGGAAGGCAAAAAAAAAAAAAAAAACACTGAAGCCATTTCCAATTTAGCCCCAAGTGGGTAAAAAACTCCTTCCTGACTCCAAATGGCAGTCAGATAGTTCCATGGATGAACATCCTATATGCATTGAAGCATCTGTCATAATTCTCTATATTGTGATATACTAGATAGGCATCCATAGCTTTTTTTAAAGTAGCTACAGTATTTGCAAGTACAACATAACGAGGCAAATAATCCCATAGCTTTACCACTCTTACGGTAAAAAAAAAGCCCTGCCTTTGTTATAGTCGAAATCGACTATCATCTTGTCTTAATGGATGACCTCTCATTCCTAGCTCAGCTCTTTGTGTATATAATTAATTGGATAGTTCTTTGCATTGACCTTGAATGTATTTGTAAATGGTAATTATATCTATGAAGATTTTTATCTGTATCCTATTATGTACTTGGTTTGCCCTAGAATTGCTCATTTTTATTCATTTGTGCATAACGCCCATCTTTATATTAAAGTGGAATAGTGCAGTTCTGGAGCAAACCAATGGCACCACAGTGGACAAATTAAAATCCACAGTTTGATTTTTTTTTTTTTTTTTTAACTTAAAGGGATAGTAATACTTCATTTTAACTTTATTTTATTTTGTGGGCATTAAAAAAACATGAAGAATGATATAAGTCTTATCTCTCAAACCTTTATGGTTTATGAGATACTCACAAGCAAAGTTCCCCTCCCCGCCCATTTTACCTAGTGTAAGCCATCTCTTCTCAGATGTGAGTCTGGTTGTATGACAGGACAGATAACAGAAGGGGACAATTTTCTTTGTATGAAAACAATGAAAGCCCTTCCCCCCTTGACAAGTTTTTCAGCTTTTTCCATTATCTTAATAGAAGATTGTCCCTCTCTGCAGTCTACCTGGGCATCTCCCTTCTGATCTGGTTGAACAGGGGGGGGATACTTTGTTTGTGAATATCTCTTAAACCATAAAGGTTTCAGAGATAAGACTTATATCATTCTTCATGTTTTTTTAATGCCTACAAAATAAAATAAAGTTAGAATGAAGTATTACTATCCCTTTAAGTTTTTAACCTCTTGAATGCTAGAGGGGGTCTCCAAAATATTGGACATTTTTACTTGTCCCCTATGATATATAACTCCACTGCAAAGAGAGCCAGAAGCAATATAGCTGCCCTTTGTCATTCTCACTCACACATGCACCTCTCTCACTCTCTCTTTCTCTCTCTCTCTCTCTCTCAACCCTTTGAATGCCAGGGATGTATCCAACACATCACAACACAAAGGAATAATAGTCACGCATTTATTGTACTTGTGGATCAGGATACCATTCATCTGCTAGTGATCTTAAAGCATGTTCAGTATATTATATAAGACATACCTCCCAAGTGTCCCTCTTTAGGACCCAAATCCCTCTGTCCCTCTTTCCCACCCTGGTGTCCCTCTTTTTAGGCGATCACACTGTGTGTTCTGTATATAAATGTATCACATTGCTCCATAGCAATAAAACTCAATGGAACAATGAAATAATGAAATGTGTGAGAGAAAATGTATGTATGGTTCTGTGGCTACCAGTGAACAGTAGAAAATGGCTGGGGTGCCAGACAGTGTATGTGTGGTCCTGTGGCTACCAGTGACCAGTGGAACAAGACATACAGTGTATTTGTGGCTCTGTGGCTAATAATGAACAATAGGAAAGGCTGAGGTGTATGTTTGGTTCTGTGACTACCAGTGAATAGTGGGACAGGGCCAAGGTGTCAGTGTATGTGTGGTTCTGTGACTACCAATTGAAAGTGGAACAAAGCAGAGGCGTCAGACAGTGTATGTTTGTTTCTTTACCTACTTGTGGAAAAAGCTGGAGTGTCGAACAATGTATGTGTGGTTGTGACTACCAGTGGACGGTAGGCTGGGGCCAGGTGCAGAAGGGGTGAAATTAGTGTTTGTGAGTAGAGATGGGAGCCCCAAAATTGGTAACCTGACTAGGGCCCTTGGTATTTTAATCCAAGAGGGATATCCTGTTTCCCTCACAGACCAAGAGCAAAGAATTTATCATTAAGTAATACAAAAATCTTTCCTTGCTATTCTGGGCAGCACACAAATTAGACAGGAAAAAGAATGTAGCTTTGGCCTAGCCAGGGGCATTTCTAGGTTTCAAAAAGATCTGGGGCTAGAGCCCACAGCAAAATTCAGCAGAGTGCCTGCCACCCTTGGTAGTGATGATAACGCTGTAGTGAGGAGTGGGTTATCCTTACGTAAATGTTTATTTTACTAATCTAATTATAATGCAATGAAAAGAGTTGTGAAGTAAGCCATTATATGTTTAACCCTTGCCATTTTTTTGTTCTAACTGCAGAAATTGTAGAGTAAATCAACTGTACCACAGGGAACAAATCAAAATTCATGTTAAATTAAATAGGGGTTTTACCCCTTGAATGCTAGAGAGGTCACTAACACATTGCAAAGCAATGGACTGGAGACCGCTCTAACATTCAAGAGGTTTAAAGGCTCTATTCAAGTACAGTGGATTTTAAGAATGTTTATTTGTTCCCTATCGTGCAGTTGGTGTACTCCAGAGTAAAACCAGCTTGCTTTAATACATATGGGCCATTGTGCTATGCTCTTTTGCAGAGTACACAGATCTGTGTTGTTAATATAATGCACACAATTGAAGTGGTGCTACACTAGTGATACCACAGAGCTTACCAGGTACCCGCCAATTTTATTTATTTGTTGATAACTGTATTTGATGCTCAAAAGTAATGACCAGAGATTACAAGCCAAAAAGGAGCTGCATCAGAGAGTTTGTATTATGCAGAGCATGGGTGCCCAGACTTTAAGGTTCTACTTTTTTGTTAGTCATCCTAACACCATCTATTACTTTACCAACATGGAGTCTTCTCCAACAACTTTATGGTTACTGCACACACACGCATCACTCCTCTTTTTTATGTCCATTTCAGATTTCCTGCCTTATCCATTTCTGCCACCTCATACCAATATTCCTCCACATCCTTCCTGCACACGCTCTTTCTCTGCTTCTTTCCTTCCTATCTTCTACTGTTTCTCTGCTGTTATACTTCAAAGGCATAATGCACACCTGTATGTCCACATGTCCTATGCTGGTTTACAGAATAACAGCAGTGGGGAAAGGGAAGGTAAGAGTCAGTGAAACTGGGAAGGCTAAATAGGTAGGCACTGGAACCACAGACATCAGTGGCGTAACTAAAAGGGCGACCGGACCCGTCACTCCAGGGGCCCAGCCTCCCCCTGTGACCCCCTCCCCTGACGCCCGCAATTAAGTAATGCAGAGCGCTGGGGCTCTGCATTACGAGAGTGCTGGTCTGCCAGAGGGAGATCAGTATTCCCTCCAGCAGACCGGCACTCTCATAATGCAGAGCACTGGGAGATGACATCATCTCCCAGCGCTCTGCATTAATGACGAGAACCGTGCGGGAGAAGAGGTCTGAGCAGAAAGAGAAACAGACCTCTCCTCTGCCACTGCGACCGGGCCCATCAATCCAGGGGCCAAGATCAGTATTCCCTCCAGCAGACCGGCACTCTCATAATGCAGAGCACTGGGAGATGATGAAAGAGGGACAGAGGGATTTGGGACTCAAAGAGGGACTGTCCCTTTTAAAGAGAGGTATGCTGATACCCAGCATTGTTCCATTCCCCACTGGTATCCATAGAACCCCTTATACACTTTCTGATAACCTGTAGACTTGTGTGAATTGATTCTGACACATTCGGAATTCGTCGAAAATGGAGTCATTCAGAGACATTCGGACCATCCAACACTCAAGGGTCGTTTGACAAAAAAGATCCGACTCCGAGCAGCACTGGACCGAAAGTCGTCTAAACTTTCGGAAGTTTCAACATTCGACAAATTTCCGAAAATTTTGACTACTTTCGACCAGGACTGTTCGGAGTTGGATCTTTTTTGTGCTACCTTCACGCGCTCGATTACTTTCCCTCCATAATTTTCCCTCCATGGCTGTAGCCCAATTTCATTCTCCATTTCATGCACTAATTTCCCTCTTTGTCTGACTTCCAATAAGCTTCTTTGTTTCATGATGGGGGTTGGACTAATGACACAGTCACCCAGGCAGACAGCCTGCATTTCCTCATTGTGTTGTTGGAGCTCAGAGAGAGAAGAGGAGATTAGAGAGTGTCCAGATGTTGTGTAGGCAGGCAGGTAGCATTAGGCTAGACATAGACAGGCAGTTATTGCCACTGCAAGGGAGAGTCATCTTTGTTCCTGTGCAAAATATAAAAAATATTAGGGATTTCTTCGAATAATTTTCAGAGTGTCATATCAGCCAGTGTGACAGTTGTATAGGCAGGTAAGGTGCCTTATTGCCATTGCAAGGGAGAGTCATCTGTGTTCCTTAAAAAAAAATATATAAAAAATACAAGTTATTTGTTTGAATAATCTTCAGAGTCACACTGCCAGTGTCACAGTTGTATAGGCAGGCAGGGTGCCTTTTTGCCACCGCAAGGGAGAGTCACCTGTGTTGGTTTTATTAAAAATATTCAAAATACAAGTGATTTGTATGAATAATCTTCAGATTCGCACTGCCAGTATCACAGCTGTATAGGCAGGCAGGGTGCCTTTTCGCCACCGCAAG
Source organism: Rhinophrynus dorsalis (assembly GCA_037306005.1). Lineage (NCBI taxonomy): Eukaryota > Metazoa > Chordata > Amphibia > Anura > Rhinophrynidae > Rhinophrynus > Rhinophrynus dorsalis. The sequence goes on along the minus strand of CM074721.1, from coordinate 235,166,573 downwards.
AGAGAGTCACCTGTGTTGGTTTTATTAAAAATATACAAAATACAAGTGATTTGTTTAAATAATTTTCAGAGGCACACTGCCAGTGTCACAGTTGTATAGGCAGGTAGGGTGCCTTATTGCCACCGCAAGGGAGAGTCATCTGTGTTCCTTAAAAAATATATAAAAATACAAGTTATTTGTTTGAATAATCTTCAGAGTCAAACTGCCAGTGTCACAGTTGTATAGGCAGGCAGGGTGCCTTTTAGCCACAGCAAGGGAGAGTCATCTGTGTTGGTTTTATTAAAAATATTCAAAATACAATTATTTGTTTGGATAATCTTCAGAGTTACACTGCCAGTTGTCACAGTCAGGCAGGGTGCCTTTTCGCCACCGCAAGGGAGAGTCACCTGTGTTGGTTTTATTAAAAATATAAAAAATACAAGTTATTTATTTGAATAATCTTCAATGTCACACTGCCAGTGTCATAGTTGTCGTGTGGGCAGGTTTTAAAGTTATAAAACTATAATATTTCATTACCGACCTATCCGTAATGGATTTGAGTCCTAGTGAACAACCTAATGTTCCTCATCCTGGTAGCAGCTGCAGTGACCCAGCAACCACCAACACCACCACCACAGTACAGTTGCTTTCAAGCAGAGTTAGCAGCAGCAGGCGGGGAAAGAAGAGTACTTTGAGTAGTACTAGTCAGACTCAGCAGCAGCAGTCCAAACCAAAAACTAGAAAGAAGAAGGGAACTGCAGGTCGCTCTACCTCTAGTTCCTCCTCTAAGACCACAAAGCAGCCATCACCTGTCTCTCATCAGCTGTTTCATGATGATCCCCCCAAGAACCACCTACACAATGACCATTGCCACTGCCAGTTCCGTCACCATCTCCACTACAGCCAGTTCTATAAACCTGGGGACACCTAGTGTGTTGAACATGAACACTACTGGTGGGAAACTGCGAGCAGTATCAACGCGGGAGTTTTACAGCGTAAGTCCGTCTAAGCAGCCCAAACTTGAATTATTGGAGTATTTTGAGAAAATTTCTCCTGCACCACTGTCACTGACACTGAGAGCATATCTTCTCCAAAAAAAGGTTATTGAGGGAGATAGTTTACTATTTCCCTGTAGCCAAAAGGCAGAAGAGGGAATTCATCAGCTCTCCCCAAAATCTGCTGCTGATGCTTTTTCTTCCTGTCCAAACCTGCAAGAGGTAGAAGAAGAATATGAGGGACCAAGGCCTGCTAAGATTGATTTTTCCATTGATCTTAATTATTCTCCTGAGCTTCATTTTTCCACTACTGCCCATAGTACTCCTCCTGTTTCTCCAGCTACAGTTCTGTCTTCTATTGATGAAAACTCACCACCTGCCTCTCCAGTTCCAAATGAGTCTCCCAGCCAGGTAGTAGCAGCTAGTGTCTCTGCCACCAGTTTTACTCCATCCTCCTCCAATCCCAGTCCCAACATCCCTGCTGCCATCTTTGGGTCTACTAGTACCCCTGTAAAGGTATGTAGAAAAAAAAAAACATAGTGAGGTTGCTCCAGCATGTGAAGATGAAGAAAGTGTCACCTCAGTTTCTTCTTGTCCACCACCTTCCAGAGTCATCTTTCGCTCCAAAGCGTGGGACTATTTTGGGGCACTTGGCGATGGCCGGCTAACAAAATGCAAATTGTATTGCAGAGAGTCAGCCGCGGGAGGGTGTTGGGTCACCTAACCACCTCCGGGATGAACCAACACCTGAACATCCACCACAAGTCAGTGTTGATGACTGCAGAATGTGGTGGCACTACTACATTTACCAGTGTCACACACGCCACCAGTAGGCAGGAGAAAGGGCTGGGAGATCATGTCACATGTGGCCCTAGTAAAAGCTGCAGACAGTCACAGCCCATCCCAAAGTCAATACAGGCCACACTGGAAGATTTTGGTGGGTTTCATTCAAAGGGGATGTGCAGACAGCAGGCCAGGAAAATTACACTCCTCATTGCACAGCTCATAGCCGTTGGGGCTGCTACTTTTAATTTGGTGGATGGGGAGCCCTTCCATCAACTTATGGTGGCTGTCGCACCCCAATATAAAATTCCATCCCGCACCACATTTAGTAGAACTATAGTGCCCTCACTGTACCGGTCGTGCATTGGTCTTTTGAAGGACCTGCTAGGAAAGGCTGGTAGCCAGTCAATGTACATTACCACTGACTTATGAAGTGCCCCGAGTGGCCAGCATGGCTTCTTGTCATTGACGTCGCATTGGTGGCAGCCCAGTGTGTTGCAAGACACACCAATAACAACAACAAGTTCAGGTGCAGTAGCCGCCTCCATTCTGAGGTAATGGATCAGCAGCACACCTCAGATAATATTCGCAAAGCACTGCAGAATATGGTGGCACACTGGCTAGGGGAGCAGGAAGGCACACAGGCGTGGTTACTGATGGTGCAGCTAACATAATCAAGGCTCTCCGGGATGGCAGATTTGTGGGTGTTCGCTGCTCAGCGCATGTCCTGCATCTAGTAGTGAAGGCTTCTCTTGAGGATGGCAGTAAGGAAGGTTGCCAGCACTTCTGGAGTTGTGCCGAGAAATTGCTGGCCACTTCCATCGGAGCGACAAAGATAGCCAGCTACTCAGGGAGGAACAGAAAAAGGTAGACCTCCCAGAGCACCGCCTAAAACAAGATGTTGGGACCAGGTGGAACTCCACCTTAGATACGCTAGAGCGTATCCTGGAGCAGAAAAAGGCAATTCATGCAATGTCATGTCACCATTTCATTGGCAGTAACAGAACACTGGGCAGAGCTGACTGGGCCCTGATGGAACAGGTAGTGACAGTCCTTACGCTTTTCCTTGCTTTGACGGAACCTTTGAGCAAAGAGAACGCTAGCCTGGTAGAAGTCATTCCCCTCTTCACACACCTCTCCTTAAAATTGGATGATTTCCTTTCCCATGGGGAACGCTTGCCTGGTGCTGAGGGTGATATACTGCCCGATGTTGCTGTCCTTCTAACGAGGCTGAAGAAGGAACTGGAAGAGCACATGGACAATTGTCCCGAGTTAATGCTTGCCACAATTTGCGATCCTCAAATCAAAGGCAAGATGGCACTTCATTCCAATTCCCTCACTGCCTGGAGGGAAAAATTGATAGCGTGGGTGCGTGAGAGGCAAAGAAAAACTAGAATGCAGTCACAGGAGGCGGGAGAAGATTCTGCAGATGAGCTGGAGGAGTGTGGTGGCCTCCGGGACCTATTAGTAGCAGCTCCAGTAGCACTTCATCCTATTCCGGTGGAGCAGCTTATCACGGCGCCCGTGATCTGGGCGACATTCTGTCCATCATGGCTGATTCTATTCTCCTATTGGCTGCCTGTACTGCTCCTCCTAGTGACAGCCTTTTTATACCCTGGGCTCTCACTCTGCAAGTGCCCTTTCATGGTGTACCTGATGCCTGGTGCTAGTTCGTTGTTCTGATCCAGTGTATGACCCCAGACTGTCTGACCACTCTCTCGTCTTGTTCCTGCTGCTGCTGTGCACCGATTCGGATTGGCTAACGTTCCTGCTTCCTGTTCTGACCCGGCCCGGCTGACATTCCTGCTCTGTGTACCGAACCGGTGAGTCTGAGGATCCTGCTCCGTGTACTACTTGGCCTGGCTGTCGTTCCTGATCTCTCTGTCGCCCATCCGGGCGAGGTTCCTGTTCTGCTGTTCCAGTTGACGATTTGTGTTGCTGTTGCCAGCCTCCCGGATGGGCACCAATCCTGTGTCTAGTCAAAGTGCTAAGTCCGTTGACTGCACACTCACATCTATTGTCAGAGTCTCGCTGCTTCCACTCTGTGTTGCACTCGCTTGGTCTGTGTTGGTTCAGTAGGGCGCCTCCGGTATATTCCTTTTTACAGACCCCAGTGCATTAACCCCTTCGGGGGAAGTGCCTCGCTATTACTACCATTGGGTTCCGATGGGCAGTATTGATTGGGCTTGGTATTCCGCTCTCGAGTAGGCGCTTCCTGTGGCCATCCATATATACCATAGCCCATTAACCCTGTCAGGTACTGCATGCACACGGAGCTGGGTTATTTCGGTAGGGCCTCCATTAAGCACGAGTTCTGACCTTTCCTTTAGTCGTTGGTGGGCGTCCACCATTGGTCACATTCACAGGCGTCCAGAGCCTGAGTTGGCAGTCCGTTCCTGTGGCCTCCTGTATTTCAGGTGACATTTAGCCTGTAGTGTGTTGCGACCAGCACTTCACTAGTTAAGTGGTGTCATACACTGTATCTATTACATTTACCTGACCTGTGTCAGTATTGTGTTCACTATACTGGACCCGTGTGGGTTAACCATTTGTAACCTGTCTTGTGTCAGTGTGCTATACTGGACCCGTGAGGGTTACCTTGTTCATCGTGTGTTTCAATAAAACTGTGTTTTTACCTATACCTCCGTGTCTGAGTGTACTGAACCGTAACACAGCTGCTGCTTTTTATGCTGAGGCAATGGACAGATTATGCTTCGGAGAAAACAAACAGCTCCCCATTAATAGAAAAAGTGCTGAGTTTGAGGTTAAGGCTTACCTTGCAGAACCTTCTTTGCCCCCAAGTACAGATCCCTTGACTTTCTGGGATAACAAGAGGGCTGTGTGGCCTACATTGTCCCTGGTAGCCCAAGAGTTGCTTTATTGCCCCCAACCACTGTCCAGAGTGAGTGGGTATTTTCACTAATTGGAAATATACTCAATTGGCCCCCCCACCTCATGGAGCAAATTACTTTTTTTAAAAGTCAACTTGCCAAAGCTGGGTTACCCTGCTCTCAGGTTTGATGCAGATTAGAAAAACAAAAAGGACTTCAGACATCTACAATCATCCATGTTGCTTTCATCCTGAGTCCGCCTTGCACCAGTCTTCCTCAGTTGCTGTTGTATCCATCTGCCGACTGAGTCCTGCCTGCACCAGTGTTCTGCAGTTTGCTGCTGGCTACATCTCCAGTGTTGCTGTCATCCTGAGTCTGCCTCGCACTAGTCTTCCTCAGTTGCTGCTGTATCCATCTACTGACTGAGCCCTGCCTGCGCCAGTGTTCTGCAGTTTGCTGCTGGCTACATCTCCAGTGTTGCTGTCATCCTGACTCTGCCTCGCACCAGACGGCTCCCTTTTGAAACGTTTTCGCATTACAGTGGAACTACCACCTCTTACAAACATGGCCCCAAATAATTACCCATCTGGCAACTAACTGCTCAGTAAAGCTGGTCGCCAGAATTATTATTGTGTTAATGAGAATCATGCACTGCTCCCGGACTGACAGGCAGGAAACCGCGACATCTTTCCATATTAAAGTCTGCATGCCTGCGCTGGACTGACAGTGCAGGCTCGCAGATGTCACTATAGAAAGATTTCTGTGCGGTTTTCTGCCTGTTAGTCCAGGAGCAGTGTATAATTCTCTTTAACGCGGTAATGATTCTGGCGATTTGTGCAGCTGAGCAGCTAGTCGCCAGATGGGTAATTATTTGGGGCTGTGGAAGTTCTGCTTTAAAGAGAGCTGGGCAACGCAAGGTAAGGATGCTGGGAGTTGTGGCCAGTACATAGGGACGTTTAATCATGCGACATGACAACCTAGCGCTTTTATGCAGAGCAAGGTTTTCATGTAGTTATTTTAAACATTGCAACATGGTTAAATCGGCTTCTAGCCGTGCAATATTGTTCTTTGCGACATTCCAAAAGGATACCGCACCAGTCATCCTCACTTTTCCTTCGTCCTTCTATTTTAGCTACATTCATATGTATATAACACCTCTACTACATATAGTAAATGACACATGCTACATATTGATACAGATTGTAAATGACAGATGCTCATGCTATATATATATATTGTATTTCACCTCTGCAACAGAAATGGCACATGTAACAAATAATATTAAAAAAATTTGGAATAATTTGTCTGAATAATTTTTTTCAGATTGACACGACAGTTGTCAATGTAGGCATACAAGGTGCCTTATTGCCACCACAAGGGAGAGTCACCTTTGTCCCTGTGTAAAATTGTAAAAATATAAGTCATTTGTTTGAATAGTTTTCAACGCCGCAAAATACTGGCGGTATTGGGAACGTCAAAGGAAAAAAAGCTAACGATCGGTGCCTAACATACTGCCAAGCACTGATCATTACACTTACCTGTCATCCACTGTCTCCTTCTGTTTTCTCTACTGTCTTGTATCTTCTCTCTTCTTGCTGTAAAAACAACCCAGAAAAGTATAAGTCCAGTGCAATATCCAGCACACTAATACATAGTTTAACCTCTTGAATGCCAGAGGGTTACACAACACATTGCAAAGCAATGTGTTGCATACCTCTCCGGGGCTCTAAGGGGGTAAAGTATGTATTAGTGTGCCGTTGTTCAAATATTAATTGCCTATATGAATATTAAATGTTAAGCCAAATAAGATATTCAGTAATGTCACTTATAATGCCATCATAAAATATCCCAATAAAATACTTAGCTTAATATTAATCACTGTGTGCGGCCTCTGAGGCTGAGGCGGAGACAGTATCATGCAGCAAAGACCCCTCCCTTCTTCGGCACGGGCCGATGCCCGTTCCACTCTGAGGGAATTGGAATTGAGACTGCCCTTAGATATGGCCAGTTTTACCTCCAATTCCCTCACAGTCATTGGCTGGGATATGTTTACGCACGTCCCAGCCAATCAGTTTAAAGCACAGCCCGCTCAAAGTGGATTGGCATGGAAGTGCATAAGCATATCCCAGCCAATGGCTATGAGGGAATTTGAGGTAAGACTGCCCATATCTATGGGCAGTCTCAATTCCAGTTCCCTCAGAGTGGAATGGGCATCGGCCTGTGTGGAAGCTGCATGATACTGTCACTGCCTCAGATTCAGAGGCCGCACACAGTGATTAATATTAAGCTAAGTATTTTATTGGGATATTTTATGATGGCATTATAAGTGACATTACTGAATATCTTATTCGGCTTCACATTTAATATTCATGTAGGCATATTAATATTTGAACAACTGCACACTAATACATACATTAATCCTTCATTTTTTATTCATTTGTTTACCTACTTCTGTATAGACTATGGTTACCTGGTCTGTAACCGCAGTCTGTCACTCTGCCTCTGCTCTCCTCCCTCCTCCAATGACGGAGGCTTCTGTCTGCAAGCTGGAGCGGTCTCATTGGCAGAGATCGATATCTAGCCAATGAGACCACTCCAGCTTACAGACAGAAGCCTCCGTCATCGGAGGAGGGTGGAGAGCAGAGGCAGAGCAGTCTATGCGGAAGTAGGTAGGGGACATACTTTCTAAGTTAAATTTACAACAAATAAAACTTAAAAAAAAAAAAAAAAAGTAATAACGTTTTAGAAGTATTTGATATGTAGCCTAACTATTTAGGCTATATTATAAATAGGTGACACAGACACTTTAATTTGAGGGAACTCAGCAAACAAGTGGCATTGTTGTGGCCTGAGAACAGGATTGACCACCCCTGCTATGAACAAACTGACAGGTCAGGTTTGCCCTTTAGCCTTGATTGGACACAGGTGGATCATCACGGTCCTTGTGATTGATCCACCAATACTCAATTAGTGCTAGCCTGCAAACAGGAACTGTAGGTTTGTGCTATGGCCTGGAGCCAAGCATATGTGTATGACGATCATGGCATGAACAAATATGACAATGATATTTGTTCATGCCATGATACTGTCACAGGTATGTGTGACAAGAACACAGATCACTACAGGGACTTTGGGGTTTTTGTAAGGGAAGAGGAGACAGGTGGAACATACATGGGACAGCAGATTTAGGATTTTACTTACCTTGCTCTTCCCCTTCTATAGCCTCAGGAGCAGAGGCAGACACCCCCAGAGGTTGTTCATCCTCCTCCTCCTCACCAGACACAGCCTGCAATGACCCTGAGGAGATACAGGACATTTTCACAAGGGTGAGATAATTGTATGGAGCCTTAACCCATTTCAGTGCCAGAGGGGTGCGCAACAATTTTGAGAATGCATTGGGTACCCCCCTGTCATTGAAATGGTTACAACAACCAGAAACACAAAATTCAGGACCCTTTCCACAAACATAAGCCAACAACACACAACAAAAGACATATTAGACATTGAACGGATGTACATGTTTAATTATTATGTCATCTGCCAGCAATCGACATTACTAAAGATCAGACTAGGGAGCTCAGCTGCTACAGGTCTGTGCCAAAGAAGGCATAGACATCATGTTGCGGGGCCCTTCACATCTCCCAGCCATGGTCCTGTCACCTTGTGGCTGCAGCCAGCTCTCCTGCAACCAAGAAGCAATTCGCGGCCACAAAGTGACAGGACCGTGGCCGTGGATTGCTTCTTGATTTTGAAGCAGCCTCAGGGAAGCCCAGTGCAGGTGGCCTACCAGGAATTTTCCTGGTATCCCGGTAGGCCAGTCTGATCCAGGATGATCAATTGTTCCCCCTCCCTGCCAGAGCTAGGTACTCCATCAGGGTCATCTGTAATGAGAAGAGAACACCACTTTACAGTACACACACACGAACATTGAATAACAAAGTACTAAATTACATTACACACACGCATGGACATTGCAAAACAAAGTACTACATTACAGTACACACACGTGGACATTGCATTACAAAGGATTAAGTTACACAAAGCAGATATGTCTGATTTGCAGTGCTTTACCATACATTGCATACCTATCTGCTCAGTGGTAGATATTGAACCCTTTGAGTGCCAGAGGGTTACACAACACATTGTTAGCGTACCTAATTTCCAGCTCCGCACTCCAGGCAATGCTCGAGAAGTATCCTCCGTCTTGGCGCTTCTACTGAGTACCAGGCGTCTCTCCATGGCCCAGATTCGTGCGCACTTGGTGGTGTCAGTAATCGTCCATGACCTCGGGTTGGATGGTAGTATTGCCTGTGTGTCGCTGGATTGACTCCGTGCACAGACGCATCGCGGAGATGCATCATTTTCAGGCTCACAGTCGTTATTTGATGCAACATGGAGCAGAATGGTAGCAAGGCCATGAGATGCGTCAGAATGACGCAGGGTCTTGTTTATAGTCTAGGCCTTCTGTGGGCTCCTCCTTCCTACTACCTGTAATGGGGTTTAAAGGGCAGACTGAGTCTTGACTCGGTTTCCCTTGCTTTGCTGTACAAAGCAGTTCTGTTACCTTGGGCTCTGTGTATGACCTGGCTTGTCTGACCATCCAATCTTGTGCTGGCCTGTGGCTCTGGATGACTGTTCTTCTGCCTTATCCTATTATACTGGACACCCAATCTGGTGCAGACCTGTGGCACTGGCTGACTTCCTGAACTGTGTATGACCTGGCTTGTCTGACTACCCTCTTTTGTGCTGACCTATGGCTCTGGCTGATTATTCTCTTGTTTGTCCTCTGTACCTAGCAGACACCCAATCTGGTGCGGACCTGGGGCTCTGGTAGACTAGCTCTTATACTGACTGCAGGCATGAGTCAAGTATCTGCTTCCTCCATACTGACTACAGGCATGAGTCAAGTATCTGCTACTACTATTCTGACTGCAGGCGTGAGTCTGGTAGATTCCTCGCTACCCCGGATCAAGACTTCGTGTTCATGTTCCTGCTTCTGTTCCTGGTTCCAGCAGAGACTACCAATAGCTTAGGCCTAGTCTCTAGTAGAGTGATCCACCTTGGCAGTTGACTATATCTGGTAGTAGCACTTGCTGGCTGTGACTCTCTACTTGTTCTTGCTATTTACCTCTGTGTGCTACCTTATTTGTTATTTAAATAAATTGCATTTTAACTATACCGTACTGACTCCTGAGTTACTCTGGGGAACCATGACACACATGCAATGCATTGCATACACCTCTGGTACTCAAAGGGTTAACATAACTTAACAACATTACATGAACACATGCATCAGAATACAATTACTTACCAGAAAACACGCCCTTATGCACTGACTCACCAGATCCTTGTTATAATGGCTTGGAGTTCACCCAACCCAATTTTCTGGCCACTGATTTCATATAGGTGCTGCATCAGCTGCATCCAAGAATCGAGTGCCACCTCACGTAATTAAGAAATTAGGCCGTTGGTAATCCTCTTGTTATTCACACTATCCCTAACAAAAGTCATGAAATTTGCATGGCACTCACCTCTCTTACCCATTAGTCATTGATATTGTTATCACTGTCCATTTAAACAAACATAGTTTTTCCTCATATTGGCTCTATTATTTTTTTGGCCTCTAGTCAGGCTAACCTTCCCATCTTCTGCTCCAGGATTCTCGTAGGGATCCTGATTCTCACCACACAGGACACATAAGTCCTTGCTTTTGATCAGTCTCTGAAAGCCCTGACCATATGTAAAAGGCATTGCCTGAATTTATGGGAGGGGCTGGACAATCTCTTTAAAGGTATAGTAATGTTTCAAAATAAAAGCAGCTCCAATTAATCTTTCAATATGGTAGTTCAAGAGTAATTGAATGATAAAGTATCCCCCTCCCACCCTTTTTATTGATGTAACACTATTTCCCTCAGAACAGAAAGGTGTTGTCCAGATGACTTGCAGAGAGGGATCAGCATAAGGGAAAAACCTGTCAAGAGGGGCAGGGTTTTCATTGTTCTCGCAGTAAGAAGAATGTCCTCTGCTGTGAGCTGTCTGGTCTTAAGACCAGATTCTACATCTGAGGGGAGGTGGCTTACACTATGTAAAAGGGGCAGGAGGGGGATACTTTATCATTCAGGCAGGAGGGGGATACTTTATCATTCAATTACTCTTGAACTACAACTCTGACAGTATTGAAATAACACTCTCCATGACCCAAATACTATGAAGATTAATTGGAACTGCTTTTATTTTGAAAAATTACTATCCCTTTAAGAGCACATAGCTCCCCATTACAGCCTCAGTGTCGCTTCGTTTAGCCTTTCCATTCACCCTCCCCTAATCTTTATTGTTATCAAGGATAGCCCTCTAATCAGGCTAAACGCCCCTTCTTCGGCTCCAGGATTCTCTTAGGGATCCTGGTTCTCACTAAACAGGACACATCAGGCCTTGCTTTTCTGAAAGCCCTGACCATAAATAAGTATACACACACACACACACACACACACACACACACACACACACATATATATAATATATACATACTAGTTGAACAGCCCGTTACACGGGCCACAGTGCCACTGCCGCCCAGTCGCGGGGCAGTCATGCGCAGTAGAGACTGCCCGCACCGCTGCTGATACAGAGCTGGAAGCTCCGGTGTCCAGCTCTGTATCAGCAGTGGAGCGTGCAGTCTCTACTGCGCATGACTGCAGCACGATCAGCAGTGTCTACTGTGTATGATGCAGCTTTACACACGTTTTAGCAAATTATTATATAGGATATAAAACCAAGAGAGGAATACCAAACAGCTGTTCTTCAGCCTTATATGATGCCATGCATTTAAGGGATACCAACACCTTCTGTCCTTATTACCTTAACCCTTTGAGTGCCAGAGGGCTACCCCTCTGGCAATCAAAGGGTTAAAATAAGTAGAAAGACATTCTGGAACTGCCAAATGGAGCCCCCTGCTGCTGCAGTGATCTCCCTTGTTTGACAGACTCTCTAGCTCCCTGTCTCCATGGATGGCTTCTGTGTTACCTTTACTAACCTATGGACATACTCTGGAAGCAGCTGCATGACCGTGAGCACACAGGATTTTTTTTCCCTTAAAGGTTAAAGGCTGCCTTTCTTCCTATACCTCATTTCCCAGAAAAGCAAAGGGCTGCCCCCAAAAATGTTTAGATGTAGCCAGGATGCCTTTCTACTTATATGCACACCTTTGTTAAAATGTATTAGTGGCCCTTTAAAAACTGTTTGAGGGATATTGTTTACCAATTCCCCATGAGATGAGTATAATCTCACCTCTCCCTTGGGTTCATGGGACTCACAGGGAAACCAGAACCACCATACATTCTACTGCATCTATAGATCCCTTCCACCAGAGGAGGTAAACAAAAAGACAGTCCATTAACTAGGTCCCCATTTGGAGCTGAACTCCAACAATAAGGGCCATATGTTCAAAAGCAGCATGCAGAAATACTGGGACAAACCAACTACATCATAGTGGATAACAAAAAAAAATCCCATAGATTTGAAAGAGAAGTACACTTTTTTATGAAAAAATATATATTTTAACGCTTTTTCTTCTTGAGTAAAACAAGGGAACTCACACTGTGGAGAGTTCCAGAGTTATTACAGCTTAAACTAGTTTTTTTTTTGTTTTGTTTTGTTGTTTTTTTTTTAATAGCGTCCTCTAGTGATCAGATTCCAATTAGTATTTTGCATTTTCTGGGAGGGGAGTCATTGACTAATAGTTCTCCATAGAATGTGATAGAAACTGCTGAGTCATGGTGTCAGTTAGAACTTACAGGACGCAATCATATTGCAATTAATTTCTTGATCATTTGGACTGTTATAACATTTGAATAAAACAACTGACAGAAATGGGAGTACCCTTGTTTTATTCAGCAGGAAAAGCTCTAAAAATAGGTCTGCATAAATAAGTTTACTGCTCTTTTAAATGGTACTTTTTTGAGTGATAGTGGTCTTCAATGCATTTCAAAGAGTTGGAGATCTCTCTAATGTCTTGTGGGTTAAAAGCTCCATTCAAATTAATTTTAGGAATTTTAATTTCCCTGGTCATTTATTGCAGCCCTTATTTATGGGTTCTCTTCTCCCTTCCTAAGTCACAGTACAGGAAACTTTCAAAGCATATAAATTACTCCCCTTCCTCCTGCCCAACAGCCTCTTTATTTCCTGTCTGATTGCTGATTCCATGGAGCATGTTTTCTTTTAGATTTCCCCTGTGTCTCTATAGACCCATTCACCGACGCCAAGTCGCTCACTCCCTTGTGATCCAGAGCTTCCAGTATGCCCCTCCCATCAGAGAGTACAGCTGGTAGGCCCCTTTAGCAGCGGGGGCAATTGGATTCAGCTTCTAGCCGTGAGTCCCTTCCCTGGATAAAGCAGCATAGTTGTCTCAATGTGGTGAAGTCATTGCACCAGTCTGGGCCTTGGGGAACAAGGAAGAAGCAATTTTTAATCTGTTTGGACCAGAAATCACCTAGGAAGGATCCAGGGACAAAGAAAGCACTTTCTATTCCATTGGGCAGAGTATTTAAGAGGGGGGTTGTCTCTGTCTATTTCCTGTATGGTTTGCATTCTGTTGATTACATTTCCTGTGTCTCTGCTGCCTGAGGACCTGGTGGTTATATTCCAGGTATAATGAAAATTATGGATTTCCCTTGTTTCAGCCTGGGAGTTTTTCTCTGTATATTCCGTTCTTTTCCTCTTCCAGAAAGCCTCTGGAGAACCTCAGGCCATTCTAGACCTCAAATATTTCAACAAACATCTAAATATAAAGGGCTTCAAGATGGAGTCAGTAAACACCATTACCAGGCAAGTCCTCCCTCAAGACTGGATGATATCTTTAGACATACAGGATATGTATCTCCACATTCCGGTCATTACTGCTCATCATAAATTTCTCCAGTTTCAGTAGAAGGACACCACTTCCAGTTTACCTGTTTACCATTTGGCACTGGAACACGCCAATGACTTTTTCAAAAATTGTGCTTCCTCTAACTGAGAAACTATGAAAGGAGGGAATAAGGATATCCCATTATTTGGACAAAATCTTAATCCTGTCTCAATCATGTCTGCTCCTTTTACAGCACATATAACTGGAAATCAAGTTTCCCATCCAGGCTGGCTGGATTATAAATTAGGAAAAGAGCCAACTCACCTGTCCAGGGATATGACATTTCTGGGAGTCCATTTCAGGACACTCTCTGCACCGGTGTCTCTTTAAGACTCCAAGATACTTCACATAAAACAACAAACAGCGGAGTTCAACAACTCTGCTGGATCAGTGGGACAGTCACTGGATCAGGCAATCTGGATTCCACAAGCTATTCAAGAAAAAATAGCATGGCAGCAGGATCACAACAATCTGTGCCAAGGCCTTCCACTGGGGGATATTCCCTAGACAATCCTAAAAATGGATGCCAGTGGCACATGCTGGGGAGCAATGTGAAATGAACAGATTGCTCAGGAGTTCTGGACAGACACGTTCAAGACCCAACCCTCCAACATTTTGGAGTTGCAGGCTATCTTGAAGGCAATTCAGCATTTTTCTTCTCTTCTGGAAGGTCAGCCAGTCAAGATGCAGATGGACAATATCCCTGAAAACAGGGCGGGACCAGAAGTGGTCTACTATTGAATCAAATGGGTCTGATCACGGCTTGGGCAAGTGCACACACAACCCATCTCCCAGCTTTATACATTCAAGGGAAAGCCAACATCAATGTAGATTTCCTGAGCAGAACCCAGATTGATCCAGGTTCTTGGGCTTGAACTCAGAACATTTCCAGGTTTTTTAGCAGAACATACTACCTTTTCTGGTTTTACACAAAGGGATACATCTTCCCTCCTATCCCAATGATCCCCAGAGTGCTCGAGAAGATCCGGAAGGACGAAGCAACGGTCATATTGATCATTGCGGTTTGGCATAGGACACTGTTATTTAGGACCTTGAAAATGTTGGCAGTCCAAGACCCATGAATTTTACCTTACAGAAAGGATCTCTTGCCACAAGGTCCCATTCTCCATCCAGGAGTACACACCTGTTAGCTTGACTGTTTAACTGCAAGCTTTGGCCAATCAAGGTCTTGCAGAGGCAGCCATTTCATTTCTGTGGAATGCCAGAAAGCTGTCAACATCCAATTCTTATCAGAGTATATGGTTGTTCTACTATCATTGGACTTCTTCCAAAGACCTTCATCCTGAGGGACTTCCAGCACTCATAGAATTTTTATCAGACGACTTTCACAAGCCGCTGACACCCAGCACCTTGAAAGTTCATGTGTCAGCCTTATCTGTCCTTACGGGGATCAAATGGACCACTAATAACTTAGTAAATCAATTTTTCTAAGCCTGCTCTCAGCTCAGACCTTTATGCATCTCCTGGGATCTACCATTAGTCCTGGACGTTCTTTCCGATTAGCCTTTTGGAACTGTAGACTGTTTCCTTGGGTATGTTGTCCCTGAAGTTAACTTTTCTCATGGCACTCACATCTGCCAGATGGGTGTCAGAGCTACAGGCACTTTCCCAGTACCATATTTTTTCCTAAGTATCCATCCAAATTTCATCTAACACAAGATATAGTCCTTCCTACCTTTATACCTGCTGCACACCAGGCTGAAAAGCCAGATCGGGCTGAATCTGGATAGATGTCTGTGAATCTACAATAACCAAACTGCTCCTTTCAGGAAAATGCCTAAACTTCTAATAATCCCTTCTGGATTTAGATCTACTATCAGCCATTGGATTGTATCAGCCATCTCAAAGGCTTGTACCCACAAGGGTCTCCTGATTCCCCAGGGCCTTAAGGCACATTCCACTAGGGCAGTGTACACTTTGTGGGCAGCAGAGGCTGATGGCATCTCTAGAGCAGCAGTATGATCTTCCAGTTACTTTTATTAAATATTACCAATTGGATGTTAGGACTAGAAAAGAAATGCTCTTAGGCACAAAGTGTTGGCCTCGGCTTCTGGAGCTTTCACACTTTAATTCTCATTTAATAATTATTATCTTTATAAATGATATATGAAATATGTTGGGCAATTGTATTTTAATTTATTTTATTTGTATTTTTTCCATTGGAACTTAATTACTGTGTAATTTTTAATAAATTCATAACATTGGAAGCTCTTGAGTATCTGGAGATTTAAAGAGATAGTATTGGCCGATTTTAACAAAATTCAATATTGTAGATATTAAAATAAATAATAAATAAATTAACTGATGCAAGTCCGGCCTCTCAAACCTGTATACTTTGAAAGATATACGACTATTAAGCCCCCCCCTCCCCTTTCACAGATGTCAGTCTGCAGCTGACAGAATGAGATTCTGGTCGTGCGACCTGAAGGCGACTCTTCAGCAGAGCCGAAATAGTGATATCTAAAAAGAAATACTTTTGGAACGGTCTACAAAGTGTGCGTGCAAACCAGGCACACAAACCTTAACAAATGGATACTCCCTAAAAGTGCACTGTGTAAAAAAAAACCCACTATAATCTTACAAGGGAATATCCCAAAAAAAGTCAAGCTTTGTGGTACCAAAAAAAGAAAAGTCCCAAATTTTACAGTATATGGTGAATATCACTGTAAATTGATTATTTTGGGAATAAAGGGATAGTAATACTTCATTTGAGTTTTATTTTATTTTGTGGGCATTAAAAAAACATGAAGAACGATATGTCTCATCTCTCAAACCTTTATGGTTTGAGAGATATTCACAGGCAAAGTTTCCCCTACGAGATAATCGTAGTTAAAGTTCCCCTCTCCCTCCCCTTTCCCTGATGTCAACTTTCTAACTGACTGCAGGGAATCCGGTTCCGGGACCGGCGGAGGCTCTTCAACAGAACTGAGATTGCGTTATTGAAAAAGAAATCCTTCACTGGAACAGTTTACAAAGTGTGCTTACAAACCAAGCACACTTTGTAGACCATTCCAGAGAAGGATTTCTTTTTCAATAACAAGATCTCGTCTCTGCTGAAGAGCCTCTGCTTGTCCCAGGACTGGATTCCCCTGCAATCAGCTAGAGAGCTGACATCAGGGAAAGTGGAGCGAGGGGGGAACTTTAACTATGATTATCTCTCAAACTATAAAGTTTTGAGAGATGGGACTGGGGTAATTTAATTTCTTTTTTTTTTTTTAATAGCTACAAGATACACATTTGTAAAAATGATCTTCAGGGCATATGACATATATGGTCTCCCCCTCTCTGGTTTTGCAATTTCTATCCCATAAAAATCAATTACCCCTGGATCTTGGTTATGGCACATTCTCTCCTACCCCCTCTTCTCTTTTTATGAAAGCACATATCCACACTATTTCATTACCATGCAAATTCAATATTAACGAATGAGAGAAAATTCAATATTAAGATTAAAATTAAAAATTCAACCCAAAAAATGTTATATTTCATTAAGTGGCAAAGGACAAATTAGCTCCAAATTTTCAAAAAGCATGGAATGAATCTACCAATAAATATATAAGACAATAATAACATAACAAAAACAAACATATATGTAAGTATAAAATAGAAAAACCTATTTGTGCACAAATAAGCTAATGTCATGCTCAGAGTTGAGGCCATGCAGTATCCTAGTTAAAGGGATAGTAATACTTAAAATGTAAAAAAAAATATGTTGTAGGGTTTATCCCCCTGAGTAAAACAAGGGTACTCCCACTGCTGAAAGGTGTTTCATTCAAAAGTTATTAATTTTCAAAGTTGAATTTTTTAGGTGCAATATCACAGTGGCCTGAAATTGTACAGTGGCGCTGTTGCTACACTATCCTATGGAGATTTATGGTCAATTGACCAGAGCTGTCCATAGGATCGTGTAGCAACAGCGCCACTGTACAATTTCAGGCCACTATGATATTGCACCTAAAAATTCAACTTTGAAAATTAATAACTTTTGAATGAAACACCTTTCAGCAGTGGGAGTACTCTTGTTTTACTCAGGGGGATAAACCCTACAACATATTGTTTTTTTTACATTTTAAGTATTACTATCCCTTTAATAGATATAGGCAATGTCCTAAGTCTTTTGTAGATCTCCACCTCTCTCATGTGGAGTAATCCTTTCTATACCCTGGAATGAAAAATAATTGATGTTTCCATCTGAACAGTCAGAAAAGTGTCTTCCCAGGGGTTTGATGATATCCTTATGTTTAAATGCCAAAATATGTTCCCTTATCCTATCCTTCAAGGGACGTATAGTTCTACCAACATATTGTTTAAGCATGTAATGAGGTAAACAACGAAACTAGTTCAACGATTAATGTATTGTTTAATTCGAAAACTTGTGCCATTAATGGAACTAGTAAATTCCAGACTTTTATTTGCATACTTGCAGTCTAAACAAATCCACGCTCCACAACCGTACATCCCTACTGTTTCTAGCCAGGTGAGTTTTGGTCGCAATAAATGTTTATACAGGCTAGAGGAGAGAGAATTCCCCATAGTAGGTGTTCTTCGAGATACAAACATACACCCTTACTATAGATACAACCTCAACTGTTTATCCCCCCATAAAATGGGGATATGTTTTTTTACTATCTGTCTAATTTTGTTGTACTCTAGAGCAGAGCTCAAAATTTCCACTCTCCACCAGCCCTGGCGAGTAGAAATTCAGCCCTGGTGGGCATGTTATGGCTTGCAGTGGCGAGTAACTTTTCAGGTCTGGCTAGTAGCAAAGGACTTCACATTTTAAGCCCTGTTCTAGAGTATAATTCGTGACAAACATAGGTGCATCAACAAATTTTTCTTATATTTTTTTTTCCTTTTGATTGATTATCTATGAGTGTCTCTCTATCTATATTTTTAGCTCTATTATTTGCAGAGTCCAAAAGATTTTTGGGGTACCCCCTATCCAAAAAACGGGTCCTAAGTTCCGCAGATTGTAGCTCAAAATCAACTGCAGTAGACCAATTTCTGCTGACCCTTAGGAACTGGCTAATGGGTATCCCCCGTATTGTATGCCTGGGATGGCAGGACCGTGCATGTAATAAAGCATTCCCTACACAATATAAATACAAGAAGGGGAGAAAAGGCAGCAGGCATCCCTTGTGTTGAATCAAAAGAGATGTAATGGACCTTCACCGAACATCCAGTGAGTTATACTCACAAGATTAGATGCTGTTAAATCACTTATGTGAATAACAGCTATAATGCTTGAGGGGATTATTTATGCTGCCCCAGACAGCAAATCTGTTGTCCTTTGAGGTGAACTGGTCTGCTCCTTGCCAGCATGCTCTGCCCAAAGTGATCAACCATATAAAAGCAAACAGAAAAATGGGAAGGGAGCCCTATAGTGTATGTATTATCATTTATCAGATTCTTTATAATTCTTTATAATAAATCGTGATGGCCAGTCCCAGGACAACTAACTCGCATTTGGAGAAATACCCGTCTCCAATCGGGAAGATTTCATAAGCAAGCAGGTCAGCACGGCTCAAATAATGCAGATATGGATTTTAATATAAAATAAAAATATAATATATATTTATGTCATAAAAAAACATATATATTATAAAAACAAGTTAAACCCAATGGTACTGATCAACGCGTTTCATGGCAATCAACGTCACTTTATCAAAGATATGATTAAGACCTAGGGATATAAAGAAGTGAGCCAGCAAACAAACAAAATTTAAATACCTTACATACTCGCCGCATTGGTCTAGAGAGACAACTGAAACTGGAACTGAACTTGTATCCTATCCGTAATCTCTCTCGGACGAGCCTCAAATTCATGTGAGGAAGTTGGTCTCAATAGACCAATAGGGCAACAGGCTTCACAATCACATGACTTCTATGAGGTTTTGGAGTGGCCATGCCATAATTAACAAAGCGTTCACTCACAAATTGGATAAATCGAATCCACGTTGTCAACGTAAAAAATGTAAACACAATCATGTATCTATAGTCTAAGTGGTGCGGTCACGTGACAGCGATAGCCTAGTAAGATATGACAACAACAAATAAAAAACATATCTCTGTTCTAAAACACTGATACTGTAGACAAAAGATATAGTCTCTATTTTCCAACTACAACATTAGCACTCAATAGTTACAACCTTGTCTATGATGTTTTATAATGTGCAATCTAATTAGATAGATATTGGGATGATACAACAAAATATTTTTCAATATAAATATATATTCCCAATTCTTAAATGTGGAGAATTAAAACAGATGTAGTTAAATATATATCATAAGTGGATATAGATATAATCATAACCAATATGAATAATTAAGTTATAAAACATTCTCCATTGATGGCACAGCTGGAGTTCCATGCTGTGCTGTGACAGCACTGCTCACCCCATGACTAGACCATAAACAATTTGATGGTGTCATGTTTAACAGCTTCAGAAGTGCCTACTTTGAGTCTTCTTATAACAGTATTGTCACGACACCACATAGTAACCAAACAGTGGATAAAAACACCTAGCAGCTTAGTCACAATATATATTATACATGACCCCAATGATAACCCATACTTTGAAGTTAACAGTTTCCTCAAGTGTTCCTATAACAATCTTAAGGCCTTCAAACTATAATACTCAGCCTTAATGACACAATAAATATATCTAAGAAAATATATGTAAAATGTGTAGTTTATAAATGTTCATATATAAAAATATTATTACTAGTGAATACTAATAATGTATTAAGTTATAACTAATCCTCATTTAGTCTTTAGGAAATTGGTCAAAGAAACTAGTATAATCATATGATCCAAAAGTGAAAAATGTACTATGATAAATTATAAAATAATATATATGTATATATGTGTATTACTAATAAGTGATATTACTATAGTGCTATAACAAAAGACATAATTCCCCCTCAGGGTACCTAACCGTAGGTCTAAACCCTGAGGAAAAGAGTTTTAGTGTCCTCATACAATCTCATCAGATCCCGTTCCACCAAAGTCTGGAACGTCTCTACAGCATTGCACCTGCACTGTATGGGATAGAAATCAAAGGAAGAAGTTTTCCATTTGCTTTTATTTATAGTATCTACCACTCTACATTTAGATCTATTGGGATCACTTTCCCTAACCAAACATTCCAAGTCCAACTGGGCACATTGTCCCCATACTACCCATACTCCACATGAGAGAGGTAGAGATCTACAAAAAGGCTTTGGACAAAGACGAAGTTAAAGGGATAGTAATACTTAAAATGTAAAAAAAAATATGTTGTAGGGTTTATCCCCCTGAGTAAAACAAGGGCACTCCCACTGCTGAAAGGTGTTTCATTCAAAAGTTATTAATTTTCAAAGTTGATTTTTTTAGGTGCAATATCACAGTGGCCTGAAATTGTACAGTGGCGCTGTTGCTACACCATCCTATGGACAGTTCTGGTCCCGGGACCATAAATCTCCATAGGATGGTGTAGCAACAGCGCCACTGTACAATTTCAGGCCACTGTGATATTGCACCTAAAAAATTCAACTTTGAAAATTAATAACTTTTGAATGAAACACCTTTCAGCAGTGGGAGTGCCCTTGTTTTACTCAGGGGGATAAACCCTACAACATATTTTTTTTTACATTTTAAGTATTACTATCCCTTTAAATGGATCCTATACCTATCAACTAGGATACTGCATGGCCTCAATTGACTCAAATAAAAGAAAAAAAGTAGATTACTTACAGACACTCAACGCCTCAAAAAATATTAACAAACATATATTTTATCCAAATAATAACCACAAAAATAGTATCAAAAACAAATAATTTATTCGACCTAAAAACACAGTGGCAGCAACAGAAAAATACTGCTACTGCACCAATAGCAATCTGCAATAACCTCCCCCCATAACAATATACAAAATTACCACATAAAAACAAGTAACATATATATAATCCTGCCTACAACCCTCTAACTGCCGGCAGCTAGCTTGGGACCGCCAAATAACAATCTGAAAGTGCCAAGCCAAAAATAAAAAAACTGCGCAGTATAGGATGTCCCGGCTTAAGATGTAAAAATATATATAAATATATCCAATATTACAAATGTCCGGAGCTGTCATCTAAATTGCCTTTAAGATAAGATATACCCTATTAGTCTAAAAGACTTCAATTCTTATCGAGGGCATTACTTCGTTCAGTCACTAAATCATCAATGTGGTTCCATCCATGTGAATAAATGTCTCATATCAAACAAATATCACACTGGGATCATAGATTACATATAGTCTTCCATATACATGACGGGAGCGGTCTCACCCTCTCACAGTGATCCGTTCCAGTCCATCGTATCAAAGATCCACCATATACGTGTGATCAACACCTTCCACTCCATGCATGTAGTATAACATTTAACATATCCACTTTTAGCATGTCACACTGGGATCATTAATACTCAAGATATCCACAAAAATTCACAAGTCAAAGCGGTCTCACCCTCTCACAGCGATCCGCTCCTCTTCAATATACCTATGATCCTCCAGATATGTGTGATTTTTAGATGCAGTTGTGCCATTGGTGTGTATGTATTTTTTTTAAGTGGCATCTAATTATACTTTTGATAAGCGGGCTATAATTTCTTGTACATAATATACTTAGATAGCAACTCTCATCAGTCTATCTACTATAAGGGGATTATTGTGTACTTACAGATAAATCCTTTACTCTTAGTCACAGTGGAATGCAGGGACGGAATTCAGAGATTTTACAAACTATAGCTCTCTGGTGGCAGAGACTCCCTCCCAGCCCCAATTAACCCCCACTCAGCATCAGCAGTCTTCAAAAGTTTTTGTTTTTTTGTTTTTTTTTTATGTATAGCAAAGTGTCATGATGGGTCCTCTGGATTTGTCTCTCCATGAGCTTAAGCCCGTAACCTTCAAGCTCTGGGCCCTTCGACTTCCATAGCTGCCAATAGAGGATCTTACATCTGCAGAATGTTCTGTAGCAGCATTGTGCTTTTAGTCTTCCTGGCTTTCTTAGCATCTATTGATTAGTGGCCTCAACTGTAACCTTGTTTAGAGACAATTTATACCCAGCCTATCTGAGCTCCCAGTGCTCAGTTGTTAGCTCTTGTGGTGAAGTCTCTGTTTCCAGTTTCCTGTATTTTATTCTCCATTTGACCTCAGCTTGTACCTCGACTCAGGTGAACTCCTCCTGTCTTGACATTGGTTTGGACCTTGACTTTGCTGGAATTCTGCTCATCTAGACTTATTGGCTTGCCTCGATTCCTCCTCAGTCTCCCACTCCATTATCTCTGCTTTCCTTGAACTGGATAAATGATATCACAGGTGAAATTATCTCCAATTTATCACCTCTTTATCATACCCTCTCCCCCCTGACGCTGTAATGTTTAGCAAATGCGTGAAGTGAGGACCACATTGCTTCCTTTCATAAATGCTACTAAAAGGCTTTGTTCTTGTAGGCACAGGAAGCTACCATCGCTCTGGTGAGATGAGCCATTACTCTAAAAGATACCGGACTATTCTTAACCCCTTAACGTCCAGTGACGTGTCAGGACCGTCACTGCTGTTTTTCCCTAACGGACCAGTGATGGTCCTGGTACGTCAAATATTTTTTACTCTCATCGCACCTGCAGGAGGGCTGTGAGTAGTAGTGGGGACTGAAATTGACCACTCCAAGACCAGAGCAATCACCATCAGTCCCCGGTTCGGTGTGCCGGCACAATGATCAGTCACATGTGTCAGCACATCAAACTTCGCTATCTGTTCCTTAAAGGACCACACATCCTGGGACAGCTGGTCCTTAAGGGGTCAATAACAGAGGCCTGGAGAATGATCACCTTGATCCAAGAGGCTACTGTCTCCTTAGACGCTGCCAGGTCCATACAGATTAAAAAAATTTAATCTAAAGGCTCCATGTGCTGAATAAAGTATTTAAGACATATAATTACATCCAGATAGTGAAAATCCTTTTCTCATCTACTAGACAAAGCAATAAAAAAAAACAAAAAAAAACAAAAAAAAAACAAAGAAAAACGCCTGTTTAATACGAAAATCAGTCAAACCTTGAAACACTAGCCGGCTCTTCTGATCCCTCCTTGTCCCATGACATAAGCCACAGACATTGCACTGTCTGACTGAATCTAAACTGGCAGTCCGCAAAGCAATTGGGACCAATGTTGAAGAACAATACAATCTGCCTGAAGCTTCTGTCCACTGATTGAAACCTGACTTTTGTAAACAGACTAGAGGCCCTGTGCCGCCAGGGGGCCAAAAGTAGAACCCCAACCCAACAGCCTGAAATCCATTGTATGGAGCAGTCCACTATGACAATCAAGTAACCCAATGTCAGCTGGTTCTCTGGAAACCCCCATCAAAGATCCACCCTCATTCCAGTCAAGAGGGTCATCACGTGGGAGAGGTGGCACTGCTGTCTGGACCAATTCTTGATAATATCCAGCAGTGTGTGTAACTGGGCATATGGAACTGCCTCCAGAGTCAAGACTAGGGACCACAATACTCTTGTGTAATGCTGCACTGACGCTGACAGCGAGCCAAAGCCTGAGACAAATTCCCCTGGAAGGAAGCCCTGTCCCTAACAGCACATCATCTGCGAAATACAGTGGAGACAGTTTTATGGCTTGGGCATGTACGGCTGCCTCTGGAACTAGTACGCTTGTCTTTGATGACGTGACTGCTTGTGGTAGCACCTTGCAGCAGGAAAATGACCCCAAACATATAGCTAAAGCAACAAATGTGTTTTTTCATGGCCAAAAAGTACACCTGACCTGAATCCAACACAGCATATGTTTCCCTTGCACAAGACATATCTAAAGGGAAAAATGCCCCAAAACACACAGGAACCCAAGATGGCTGAAGCTCAGGTCTGGGAGAGAATCACCAGGGAAAATAACCAGTGTCTGTTTATGGGTTGCAGACTTCAAGCAATCATTAAATTCAAAGGATGTGCAATAAAGTACTAAATATGACAACTTTAAGATTTGTCCAATTATTGTCTTCCCCTAAAATAAAGGGACTATGTATAAAAAGGCTGTAATGCCTACTCATTTCATGGTTTATGGATGTAAATGACCTTAACTTAAAGCGGAAAGTCTGTACTTTATCATCTCAGTCATGGTTTAATTTCAAATCCAGTGTGC
The DNA here is from genome assembly GCA_037306005.1 of Rhinophrynus dorsalis. NCBI lineage: Eukaryota > Metazoa > Chordata > Amphibia > Anura > Rhinophrynidae > Rhinophrynus > Rhinophrynus dorsalis. The sequence continues at coordinate 235,141,892 of CM074721.1, read as the reverse complement.
TGGCATATAGAGCCTAAACAACAAAATTTGGGTCACTATCCAAATTCTAATGGACTGCACTGTGTGTGAAAGTTGTATTTGTTTTTAAGGTATTTTGTACAAAAGATGATGCGCATAGTGGACCGATTTTAAATATATGGTTGACTACAAACTCATGTGAAAGTAGCTTGCTTCAACCTGGATGCATTCAAGCTGTAGTTGTTTGATTATGCACAAAGGCCACATGTAAGTCTTTCACAATAGTGATATTGGAGGTTCATAATCATTATCGCAACCTCCACTGACTAGCAGACCTGTAAGTATATATGCCACTGATATATGGTGGATGTGGTCCTGACAGTCACTCCCCTGCCATTCTGCCCAGTGATGGGATGACATGACACCGTAGGGAATATGAGTTGCTTAAACTGAGCTATACTATAGCTATGTTGAAGTTGCCAGAGTAAACACACCCCATTTTTTTTTCCAAGTCAAACATTTCTAGAGTAGAGTGCACTTATTAACTGTTAATGACAGCCTTTCCAAGTACTCCCCTCAATGAAAGCAACCACCGTCATCACTCTTCCGTATCAATTTATTTCTCCCCTCTGGTGGAAACAAACCAAGAAGGTGGAAACATGTGACTTTCTGGACATGCAACTAATTATGTAGGCTTTATATGACCAAAACCGAGAGTAGAGTTCAGTTGAGATTAGATTCCCCAGCCACCACATAAATGTCTAAAACGATCAACTTGTAGGGAAAACAAGAAGTACAAGGTAATAGAAGTTTAAATAGATAGTTAATGAGAATACAACATGTTAGTTACTTTAACTCTACTACTGGGGATACAAACACATGCGCTTTTGTATTTCACTACAAAAGGAACAAGGCCAGAACAGCTTTGCAAGTGCTTAGAAACAGACACTTTCAAGGAAACATTATAATAAAGGACCAAACTGGATGTAAAGTATCAGTTCAAATAATTACATTTGAAATTTATTTCATATTTACAGTTTTCACTATACAATTAATACAATGAATTAGTTATGTACAAGTCACATAACTAAGAATCATGCGGCATGGTGAATGCATTTCTAGGCTGAGCTTGGCAAAATGTACCAGTTATTCAAATTATGTATATCTGATTTAGTAAGCGTTCTCAAGAATAGCCTCCACCCGAACAGGTCTCATAAAATGATGACCAACATCAGTGTAATTAACTTACTTCATCATAAGTAATATTGTATGTATGAATATTTAATAGAAAACTATGCTGTTTCATTTAACATGAAATCGGATTTAAAAATTATCGTAATTCTCACAAAAATAGCTTATTATGTTAAAATATGAATGGATTAATAATCAAGTCTAGTTACAATTACATTTCTTGGCTTTATTAAATGCTTTATGGGGTGCAGCTTACTTTTTGATATGTGTGGATTCATGAGTAAGTAATGTTTGATCAGAGCAGAATGGTCTCTGTGCAAGTTACCTTTTCAAATATTATGTTGATACATCACATACAAAGCTATAAAAACAGCCTTGCGCTTAAAAAAAAAAAAAAAAAAAAAAAAAGTTGCATGAACTTCTCTTATTCTCTAACTTTCTACTTTCCACCTTTAGAGTACCCGTTATATGGATGCCTGAAGCAAAAGAGGATTTTAGTGTACTTACCGGTAAATCCTTTTCTCAGTCCATGTGACACAGGAGCCATAGGTTAAAAGTCTCCTTCCCCAAAACGGCAGAGGATTTCTAGAAAAAGTCTCTGAGTAATAGATTCCCTCTTCCCTTCCCCTTTACTCCCCAACTGCTAAAGTCCGTTTTAAAGTATAGCAAAGCCAAGAGAAAAGCAAAATAGAAATGAAAGAATAACAGGCAATCCCCTGAACAGAGAATCTTAGAGCCCCCACGCAAGGACTCAGTCCAATGTTTTTTCTCTGGGAGGTAGAAAAGGATTTGATGGTAAGTGCACTAAAATCCTCTTTTCTATGTTGTTCAACGTGAAACAAAGGAACCAAGGGGATATACCATCTACCATGATTCCAGGGAGGGGAAAAAAAGAAAAAAATCCTGTCACAGACCAGTATCTCAAGTGCCAACTGACAACCAAACTCGCACACCAAATTAACAGAAAAAATGGAAACCAATAGGTTCTGATCTTAGAAAAAGCAAGAGGAACCTCTATACAGGAACCAGAGCCAGTAAAACCTTCCAGCCAAAACTGGCTTCAGCTGAAGTCAGAAGATTAACATGGTAGTGTTTGACAAAGGTGAGCACAGATAACCATGTCAACATCTTACACAACTTTTCAGCAGTGGTGTGATTTCTTGTAGGTCCAAGATGAGCCCACCAATCTGGTGCAATGCACTGTGACCCAAAAGGGAAAAGGTTTCTTCCTGATAACAAACACCAGGTTAATGCTCATATTATTCTAAGAAGCTACAGTAATGTTGGATGCAGCCTGGCCCAAAGTGAGCCCTCAGGAATGACAAACAAATTATATTTTCAAAAAGGCTGGTTGAAGTGAACATACCGTATTTGCCAGCGTACAGGACAATACAGATTGTAAGGTGACACCCCCCCCCCCCCAACTTTCCAAATGCTGGGTGTGCAAAAATCCCTTATATAAGGCAACCATCTTATATTGGGGATTTTTTTCTAATTTTTGCACCAAATGTTCTCTTTCTCCTTTACCTTTAAGCTTTGATTATGTACCTGGCAGTCTTCGGTCACCAACAACCAGAAGCATCTAATGGAGCAATACTGTGATGATCTCTATAATGGGCAAAGCCTTACAAATTCCCAAATGAGCCCTCAACCTGGAAGGAGGAATCCTCTGATCTAGCAGAGCTACGGTCACATCTTCTTCCCAATACCTTTATCCTTCAATAATGTATCCAGCAGTCTTCTTAAAGTGTGGTCAGCCTCCTGACAAGTGATGCAGAAAGCTCCTTCCAGGACTTTTGTATAGCGCATATTGATAGAAAGTTCCTGGAAGGACATTTCTGTCTCGCAAATCATGCTTATAAGACAAAGCCAAAGGTTCAGCTACCCACCAAACAGAAACAATCGACAGAAGAAAGACTGACTTTTGAGCATCAAGAAATTAAAAGAAATCAAAAGACAGAGGTTCAGAAGTAGGCTTCTGAAGCACTCTCATACCATGTTCCAATCCTATGAAGGAGTGGGATTCTGAAAGACCGGGTAGGCATGAGCCAACCCTTGTACAAAGTTTGCACATCAGGCAGCAAACCAATAAGTTGCTGGAAAAGTACCGAAAGAGATGAATTCTAAAACTTAAAAGGAACGGGGACCAAGTCCTTTCTTAACACCATCCTGAACGAAGGTCAAAGCTACTGTAAGTCAAAAAGGTTGAGTGAGCACACCGGTTAACCCCTTAAGGACCGGCGCACGCACGTGTATCCGGCACTTAAGGATCATGGAGAATTTTTTTTTTTTTGGTGTAGTTCTGATTCAGGGCTCCCCAAGCGGCGTGCAGCCACGAGGGGAGCCTTGAATTCCATGACGTGCCAGGACCGTCACAGGCCCTTAAGTGCCGGAGAGCCATGACGGTCCTGGCACGGCATTGGACATTAAGGGGTTACGAAGGACCAAACACTATAAGCCTTGGTAGAATCTTCTTAGTCTGAAAAAGCCTTTTACTTCAGGATACTGGGCTCAAACGCCAAGCCATCAAAGCTAGCTTCTTCATCTGAGGGTGGCTCAACAGACTCTGTGTCAGAAGATCCAGACACTAGAGGAGATGGAAAGGCTCCACCACTGACAGATTGAGAAGCTCTTAAAACCAGGCCTGACAGGGCCAGAATGGAGCAGTCAGGATGACATGAGCTCGCTCCATCTGGACTTTCCTCAGCACCCTGGCAATCAGAGAGGTTGGAGAAATACATACGCCAGAAGAAAGTCCAAAAGAATGGTGTTCAAATCCTCCATGAGGGAACCTTTGCACTGAAATGAGAGGCAGTGAGATCTACTGTCTGGAATCCACAACGGCAGATAATCAATTCGAAAACACTCTGATTGAGCTCCTAATTGTCAGGATTCAGGAGGTGGTGACTTAGAAAGTCTGCCATCACATTTGTCACCCCTGGAATTTGTATTACAGTTAGGTCCAGCACGTGGGCTTCAACCCATACGAGAATCCTCCAGTCATCTGCACAGGCTGTCACACTTCTGGTCTCCCCTTGGCAGTTGATGCACAGGGGTTGAGACCAATTAAACAATGTGAGGTGAATTTCCCACAGTTCTAGTAAATAGGACATGCTACCCTGGCACATCAGGGGACCCAGGGTAGCACCTCAGGCTAGCAACCTTGCATAAGTGGTGACCATGACCCAGTTGGGAATGATAAAATGTCCAAGAATCAGATGGGACTGCTGACGGCACCAGTGAAGGTCCTACTTCTTCCTAAAGGTTAGAGTAACTTTACAAGATAGTTGAGACTGATCTCTAGACCAATTCCTGAATGTCTAGTTACAATTCCCATGTGTTGAACTGAACAAACAGAACTACCTTCAGAGTAGACACCTGGTAACCCATCATCATCATGAATTCCTGAAGCAACAGAGACGGAATAATGTTGTCTGGAAGAAACAGCCTCACTTGGAGGGTACTGAATCTAACGGCAAGAAAATGAAGTACCTGGGATAGAAACAGAGAAAATTTCATGAAATTTATTACCCATCTGTGCTGCTCCAGAATGGAGATGCACTCATGAATCTGAGTACACAAGATGACTTCTGAAGGAGCCTTGAGTAAAAGGTTGGCTACGTAGGGAGTCACAGATATCCCTTAATATCAGGGGAAGAGGAAATGGAATCTGAGGCCTCTGAGAATTGAAATGTCTGCAGGACTGCCAAAATAAGCCCCTCGGGGGCTAGTTATCCTCATAAGAGTCCCCCATGGAAATAAAGGAGTCTAAATCCTCCACTTCAGTTTCCCCATCCTCAACAGAGGAATCCCCAATGATATGGGTCTCCCCAAAATACAGGACAAAAGGTGCTGGTTGGGAATGCAGGGTGTCCCACAGACCAAGAACTGAGGACCCCTTGAATAGATGAGTGCTAAAGGTGACTGAAGAAACTAGTTCAGGTTTAGCAGAAGAGGGCCACAGAGGTGGAGAAATGGGCACTGTGCAAGAGGGACATCATGTACCAGAATACTCTCTAGGGAGCCCAGTCCGCCACAAGAAACAGTGGGCTAAAGGAAGTAGCTGCAGTCCCCATCTGCAGTCTCCTAAGTACAGCTGGAGGAGAGATGTCCCATAAGCTGTGTGTATGAATCCAAAATGGCTGACACACAGGAGCTCGGTTTTAAAGAGGCTACGTCCAAATTCAGTAAAATTAAGTTATAAGCTTAAAAAGATCTAACATATTGCTGAACAAATAGTGAAGCAACAGAAGAGTTCACTGCTTAAGGACACAGTCCCCTAAGTGGGAGAACTGTGCCCAGATGAGGAAGGTAGAGCAGGGTTTAATAGCCCTAAAAAGGTAGAGAGAAGCACTAAATCCACATCCATAAAGCAGCCAAAAATTACACACAGTATATGCAAAAAATAGTGAGTGCAAGGCAGTCAACAATCCACATGAACAACTGGATGCCACAGAACAGGGACGCTTACAGGACAACAGCACTGAATGCACATGTAAACTTATATGGATGGAATGAAGAGTGCTTCCAAGAAGCTAAAGTGATGTAAAAGGCTGTAACACAAGTCAACCCTCTGCATGTTTGTGGGCCTGGAAAATAAACCTATGCAAAGGACAATCCATTAATGAGTATGCCAGAAATACGAGACAACTTAATTAGTTAGCCGCCTTTTTCATTTTTATTTCTCTGTATATGAGGCTGTAAAATCCCCCAACTAAGAGTTGTGCCCATGCTACCTAGGGATCACAATGTCAATTAAAACTAAGCTTAATAGGTGGGAGTAAAGTGGAAGGGATGAGGGAATCTCTACCTCTACTTTTTTAAATTTGCCCCTTAGTAAAATGTAACCAGTGTCTGAAAAAGCCAGATAATAAACAGTTCAGTGTCACTTTTAAACTCCAGTCTCCTGACTGCTTTGAAAAAACCAGACTCCTTGATAATAACCTATGCTAGTTACAGGGCAAGCAGGCTGATGAAAAGTATATAACTTTATAGCCGTAAGTGGATGAAGAACAGACTACATTTGTATTAATAAAAAGTAACAAAAACCAACAGGTTTCAAAAATGTAACAAAAAAAAAATAAAATAATATTTATAAAAAAAAATTAAACAATACTGCATTTAATAAAGCCAAGTTATTATATGATAAGGTCCCTTCACAATAAATGCTCTGTTTAACACATGGTGCCAAATACAACTTCAACAATTCCTTCTATTTATGAAGGAATATGTTTACACAGAAGAGTAGAACATGTTAAATATGAAATGTCATGTTCCAAGAGTCCAGGATATTTTATCAAAACGAGAAAGGTAATGTTGAACAGAAATGCAGTGGTAATGCTAATTCAGCAATCAATAAACCAGGCAAATATGTAAGAACAAGAATTCAGACATGACTACATTTTTCTTCTTATAAAGAGAGAGCTTATAAATTGATTGTACAGAAATATTCACACATCTGTTTAAATTAGTTGGGGTTTTTTTTTTACAGTGTAGCTTTCTTTTATTAGATTGCCATTAAATCTTAAAATAGGATTAGATAAATACTGATATACAGGGATACCCAATGTTTCAGACCCCTAGCTGCTCAGGACTACAATACCCACCATCCTAAAACAGCCACTGGCTGGTTAGGCATGGTGGAAGTTGTAGTCCCCAGTAGCTAAGAGATATGAATACTGACTACCCCTGTTTTAATATATATTTGGGAATCCAACCCATTAACCCTCTGAGTGCCAGAAGGGTACAGAACACACTCAAAGAGATAGTAATACTTAAAATGTAAAAAAATATATGTTGTAGGGTTTATCCCCCTGAGTAAAACAAGAGTACTCCCACTGCTGAAAGGAGTTTCATTCAAAAGTTATTAATTTTCAAAGTTGAATTTTTTAGGTACAATATCACAGTGGCCTGAAATTGTACAGTGGCGCTGTTGCTACACCATCCTATGGAGATTTATGGTCCCGGGACCAGAACTGTCCATAGGATGGTGTAGCAACAGCGCCACTGTACAATTTCAGGCCACTGTGATATTGCACCTAAAAAAATCAACTTTGAAAATTAATAACTTTTGAATGAAACCCCTTTCAGCAGTGGGAGTACTCTTGTTTTACTCATGGGGATAAACCCTACAACATATTTTTTTTTACATTTTAAGTATTACTATCCCTTTAAGGGCCAGAAAGCTCTGCAACACATTGATATGCAATACTCTGCCAGCAAAGGGTGGCAAGAGAAAAAAGTATGAAACATACATACTACTCTCTGAATTAATTTTTATATTACAATATATGTAAACATCACATTTGTACTTGTGCTGAAATTGTTTATAATTATGTCAGTGATAATCTAAACAAATTCTATTTATGACTTGGAAAAAACAAATGCTTGCCTTTTTTTAAGCGGAGGTGTTGAAGCAGTTTTATATTCAGCACTGTCAATCACACCATTTAAAAATAAATATTTTCCAGTTTACCAAGTTAAAGGGATAGCAATAGTTAATATGTAAAAATATATATTGTAGAGTTTTTCCCCTGAGTAAAACAAGGGTACTCTAACTGCTGAAGGGTATTTTATTCAAAAGTTATTATAGCTCAAAGTTCAATTTTTTAGGTGCAATATCACAGTTGCCTGAAATTGTACAGTGGCGCTGTTGTTACACCATCCTATGGACAGCTCTGGTCCACGGACCATAAATCTCCAAAGTATGGTGTAGCAACAGCGCCACTGTACAATTTCAGGCCACTGAGATACTGCACCTTAAAAACTCAACTTTGAGCTGTAATAACTTTTGAATAAAACACCTTTCAGCAGTGGGAGTACTCTGGTTTCACTCAGGGGGATAAAATCTACAATATATATATTTTTACATATTAAGTATTACTATCCCTTTAATGTATATTACCACTGAAACCTTATGGAATGATAATGACTAAAGTGGCTGTTTTGGTTCAGTAAACTACAAAAATAATTAGGTCAGATCTTTTTGAAAAGCTTTAATGCAAAGACACTGCTGTAGACAAAATGTTAAAGTTTTTCAAAATATCCAATATTAAAAATGTAATTAACATCAAGTTAAATCAAGTGTCCTTGTTGAGTTTTCTTTAACCCTTTAAGAAGGAGGAGGGCAACACACTGAACACCTCTTTAGTCTTAAACGGGTTAATACGAACTCTTGAAGGACAGTAACTGAGATATCAGGCAGAAGTCTGTGCATGAACACTGTTTGACAGACATTTTGGACTCAAATTGTTTCTTGTCCCATTTGTAGCATGTACAGGTGCAGAGACATTTTGAGGTGGTGATTTTTGATGTTTCTTGACAAGATTTTCTTCACTGGTCTCTCCAAACTGACTTGAGGCGGCACTACTTTTAAGTCCAAGAACTTCACAAACTGCTTGTGGTAAATCCTGGAAATCATGTAATTAAAAAATAAATTAATTAAAACAACTGCATAAGAAACATCGAAAACAGCTGGCAAATTCAAGGGCCCTTATTTATAAAAGCAACAAATGAAATTGGCTAAATTCTCAAGCACCTGAAGAGATTTTAGCCCCCTGAATGCTAGAGAAGTCTTCAATGTATTGCTCCACAATGAACTGGAGACCTCACTAGCATTGAAAGTGTTAAAAGCACAATTTAACTTAACATAAATGTTTATCCCCTATGGTTCAGTTGGTTTATTCCAAAATAGATATGGTCCACAGTTTTCCTATGTACACTACTGATACTTATGGCCTCAGTAAAATGTAAAAACGACACTATCAGAAATTAAATGTCTTCTCCCTATCCAGATTATGTTCCTTGATCAATTCCACACACCTGTGTGTCTCCAATTAGCACGCAAGCACTGGTTGGAGCATCATGGAAGGCAACATCCACTGTGCATCCTTAAACTAAATTTCTGCATAAAATGTGTAGAATTCTTGTTATTCTTAAATTGTAACATTCAGATTACAACTAAATCTAGTTCAATGGTGAACAAACTTTACATTTTTAAATATGAGTATATAGTCCTTAAACTATGCTTGCACAAGTGCCTAGTCCTAACTGTTACAGCTTGGGTGACGCTTGCTGTTAAACTGGAGTGTAGCTTATGGACATCAACAGAAAATGTGGAATGGCATATTATCTGCTGCACTCCCAACTGCAAGTGGCATCATATGTGAACTGTCTAGGCTGCACTCTGCTTCAGACAAAGCACAAATTTGGGTAAA
>CM074721.1:235112527-235125027 GCA_037306005.1 Rhinophrynus dorsalis | reverse complement strand
GGTGAAAACTGTATTTGTGATGTATTAGATCAGGGATGGCCAGACTGAGGTCATTCAGCTGTTAAGGACTACAATTTCCATCATCCCTGGCCAGTCAACTGCTGTCTGGGAATCATGGGATTTGCAATCTTTAAAAGCAGGAAGGATTTAGGTGGCCCATCATCACTAATAATAAAAGGCCAGATGTATGTTTGTCTGATGCAGTCATGCGCAGTAGAGACTGCCCGAACGCAGGTATGTTTGTCCGATGCAGTCATGTGCAGCAGGCACTGCCTGATCGAACAGAATGCTGGGAGGTGTAGTACAATGTTTCCTATTTCCACTGTACCAAAATATGTATATTTATATGCTCACTTGAGCTCACAGATGAATAGAAAGAGTTCTAACAGTAGGTGAAAATGACATACCTTAAGAATTTCATTGAAGCCATAATGTTGGTCCATTATTTGTTGTTTCTCAGATTCCAAAACAGCACAGCAAATAAGCAAGTGGAAATTTTGACAAGGTAAATCTGTCCACATTACCTGAAAAATTGTTAAATCACAGGACTATTTACTTTGTCAAGAACTATGTAGGATTCATCACACAATGATTAGAAACCCATTTCAATTGGTAATTTAGGTCATGCCTCACAAGTGTCCCTCTTTACGAACCAAAACCCTCTTTCCTACCTTAGTGTCCCTTTTTTTTACGAGCTCAGAATGTATAGTGTGTATATAATAGCATCACATTGTTCCACACCAATAAAACTCTCACTGAGGTTTGTTTACGTTTCTGTTTATAAATTAGTCTGTGTATAGTATATAAAATAATTTGGTCTTGTTCTAAACCATTTATTCAGTTTCAAAGAGAGTAGTCAATAAGTCATAACGTAACCTAAAAATTCTCAGTAAAGGCCAGCCCATCAGTCACACCCCCAGCAACATCACCTAAAACAAAAGTGTCCCTCTTTAGCCATTTGAAGTGTTAGGAGGTATGATTTAGGTGGTGAGCTTAATCACCGGCCCTCTATATTTCTATCTACTGCATGTTAACATTGTTGTAGCAATTCAGGGGCAAAAGGACGGCAATACTTTGCAGACCTCTCTAGCATTCAAAGGGTTAAAAGTCCCAGTGAAATCAATCAGACTTTTCATTTCTCGCATATGGAACCGCTGGTATGCCCCAGAAAAGCTATCTTTTCTTTGACCATAAATGTCAATACTTAGATCAAAGATGTGCAAGATACCGGTTTGCTTACAAAAAAAAAAAAAAAAAGAAAACATGCCTGGCTTTCTCTGAAAAGAAGAGTGATATAGCTAAGATCTAGACTGATACAATGCTTCACTCTTTCAGTGCAGACAAGGATACAGATTACAGATGTCACACACCTACAGCCACTGGGCAATAATAATTGACCAACCCTGGTTTAGACACTTTGTTTTACTTATTAGACTTATGCATAGAGTACCCATGATGAACATGAAATTGCTTTTCAGGAGAATAAAACTGTTAATTTGAAAACTCAGGCTTAAATGAATCAAGCTGTGGGAAAAACAGTGTATCAAACCTTTGCCAGCTTTTTAAAGTAACCATTAATGGATACATTCAGGTATTAATCAACGAACAATTTTATTTCTCCGCAATTTGTTTGTGAAGCAGGAAAATGCAACAAACATATGCACACAGTTTATCCGTATCACCGTATGTATGTGTTCTCCCCCAGTGACTCCATTGGGATCGGTCAGCTTCAAGTTGGAGGGTGGACTCAGGAAAGCTATACAGCCATCACTTTTCGATGACGATCTGGCCATTACTTAATAGGAAAATGACTAACATGGAAGGAAATCCTCTGATTTTATTGAGTGATTAGGAGATTGCTCAATATCAGCTTAAACAATCAAATCTTTACAGTAACATAAATAGCCCAGCTTTGCTCAGGGTGGGTACAAACACACCCTTGCTATGCGTTCTTCTCTCTAGTGGTCACTATCACAATCTGTCTTGTGCGCCAGCATGTTCTTCAGTTCTTTTGTTGTCTGACTCTTGCTCCTGCTCTCTTTCAAGTTTCCTCACGGATTCTCCCTGTAATGGTTTCTGCCTGTATCTGTTGCACATTTTTAGATGTGCAACGTGGTTATAATTTTCCCAGTTTGGTGTTCACTCACGTTTATGTTCGTAAAGCAGTACTAGAAATGTACACATCAGCAGTCTTACCTCCCACAACCGGAGAATGTCTTGGAAACTAAATTCCCTTTTAAACCTGATAAGAAGCCACCGGAAACAAAAATACAAGTAACCAGAGTCCTGAGATTCTGCAAAAAAAAAAATAAATAAATAAATTAAAATATTTAAACTTACGGTAAAACCATTAACCATTTAAGGACCAAAGTGGTGAGCAACAAATTGCTTCTAAACTATACACAAAGATATTTTACCTTTATTAAAACAATTTAGAATTAAAGGTCTTCTATGTAGAACAGTATCCCGAGCATGGACACTTTCCTTTTGCTCAAACACAATCGTTCTATGCAAGCACATACACAAAGAACTGTGTTTGTACGTGCACAGGTAAACCTCAGTGCTATAGCAGGAAGGACATTTGTCACATCTCTGACACTGCAGAATCAGGGACACAAGAAAGAGGAGGCAGCAAATGCCACCCAACTCAATGAATACACCAATGACAAGCAAATTACTTTCTGAAATTAATCTCTACGTAGCTTTAATCAGGGCAACATGCCCTTTAGTATAAGTCGTTTTATTAGTTGCCTTTACCATCCCTTTAAAATACTACATTGACCAACAATTATAAACATATACAAAGGCTTAAGGTCAAGTAACTCACTATTTTTTATTTGTTTACACCTGGATATGCGCTCTCAGAGTTTTCTGGCCAATATAACATCAAGTAGAATGTAAAACAACGTTGCACTCTTCCTACAGTACTGAATGTTCTGTGTGCGATTTTGTTTACATTGTTTCTTTTTTACACTGTGTCATTAGACCTACTTTCATGTTCCCAGACAGAAAGTTCTCTGCAAACAGATCCAGATAGCTCACTGTCAAGAACATACAAGTCTATAAAAATAAATAAATAAAAACATACAGGAAGTTTGACTGTGCATATGCATTTTTTTTTCTAAATGCAATTCCTGGAAAGCATTAAGTAATTAATTTATTAAAGTGGATGTGTCACCTATGTGTCTCCTATGTTCAACCTAGCATAAATAGTTAGGTTACATATCAAATACTACTAAAACGGTATTCATTTTTTTTTTTATGTTTTATTTTGTGTAAATTTAACTTAGAAAGTCTGGGCTGCAGCTACTTCTGCATAGACTGCGGTTACCTGCTCTGTAACCGCAGTGCGTCGCTCTGCCTCTGCTCTCCTCCTTCCTCCGATGACAGAGGTTTGTGTTAGTAAGCTGGAGCGGTCTCATTGGCTAGATATCCATCTCTGCCAATGAAACAGCTCCAGCTTACAGACAGAAGCCTCAGTCATTGGAGGAGGGAGGAGAGCAAAGGCAGAGTGACGGACTGTAGTCCGACTTTCTAAGTTAAATTTACACAAAATAAAACAAAACAAAAAAAAAACAACATTTTAGTAGTATTTGATATGTAGTCTATGCTAGGTTGTACATAGGTGGCACATCCATTTTAAGCTTTAGATCCTGTACATTTCAATTGTTTTCAGAACTATGTAAGATTCGGGATTACTTCAGCTATAAATATGCAAATTACTACTGGTCCTCTCTACGTTTCTGGGATTTGAAACTGCATCCACTTGGAAGGAATAAAGACAAATGTGCTTGCGATGCACTGGAGACCTCTCTGGCATTCAAGGGGTTAGAACTCCATTTAAATAAACAGGAATTTGGATAGCTTTATATGGTGCTTATAAGTTGCTTTGATCCACTATTGCTCTACTCTACTGATTCAGTCAGCTAAAGAGGTGCAATTTTGAGACAAACCAGGTGCATCATCAAAGTGAACAGTTCCGCTGATTTAAATTGGATTTTTGCTAACCAATGAGTTGGAGACCTCACTAGAATTCAATAGGTTAACCATTTAACCAACGGGGATTTCACGAATTTCCATTTGTCCATATGGTGAAGATGTTTTGTCCCAGAATAATACCCTTTTAATTTGCTGAATCAGACCCATAGGGAATAACCGCAACAAAGAAAGTACTATATATGCAGAGCTATGTCTTGTGTACGCCTCTGGAACTCAAAGGGTTAATGCACTACCGTTACATTACAAGTAAGGGATAAAAGCTAGAAGACAGAATGTTAGCAACTACTGACAGATAAAACATGTATTACTTATATAGTACACAAACATGTGTACAGTAACAAATAATAATCTATATAATAAGGCACATGTCTAAAATTACATTTTACATCTCTAATGTATGGAACACAGCAAAGATCCAAGTTTTGAAGGAAGTTTTGGGTTAAAAAAGACAAGTCCGTAATTGACAAGTAGGAATCATATACTTATGTTAACACAATTCAGGTAATTGCAGGACTGTAGCAAATGGACAAAAAACTGAAGACAGTGAAGCAAAGATTGTTTAAGAGGAGGATTTCTTTTTGTTAAGAGATGAATCCTTTTCTCTTACCCCCGGTTAAGGGAAGCAGCGACAAATAGGATATTAAGACCCTTCCCAGGAGGCATGACAACCAAATGATTAAACTCCTCCGGGATTCAGTCCTATATAGGCCTCGCAACAGCCAGCTAGGTCAGTTTACATATAGCAAAGTAAAGAAGAGGCAAGAACAGAAAAAGACAAGAAATGGCTGGGCATCCCAACCCAAGATGATGAAATAATGTTTACTCAGGGTTGGATGACCTGCATCCCTCAACTGGGCTAATAGAAAAGGATTTATTGAAAAATATTATTAATAAATAAATAAATACATTTCCTGAGTACTGCAGGGACCAATCGGGATGTCCTAAAGCAAACATGTTAACTATATAGAATTTAATAAAGGGATGAAATGAGAACCAAGTAGCCAACTTACAGAGTTGGTCCTCTTAAGTTTGAGGTTTCATAACCCATGAATTGTTCATTGAATGTATAAAATGAGCAGTAACTTGAAATGGAGTTGTTTGAGATTTCAGAAGGTAGATTTGTCTAATAGTCCATTTAAACCATTTAGTAATTGTGGTTTTGGAGACAGGCCTGCCTTTCCTGGTGCTTATGGGATAATAAACATGGTATCCTTTCACCTAAAAGATTGTGTTTCTTGAAAATAAGATTTAAAACACCTGTCAACATCCAATATCTGAAGGCGAGCCTCCTTATGATTGTGGAGAATAAGGAGGGAATGACCAATTCAACAGATGTGGAAGGAAGAAATAATATTTGTTTGGACTTCAGGAACAGATCATAAAAACCACTTTGTCTTGACAGAAGACAGCATATATGGAGATTTATAGGACAAAAGCACCAATTTCTGAACACACCGAGCTGAAGAAATACCAGTGAGAAAAATAGACATGTGATATGCTTGATGGAAACTGAAGAATGAGGCTCAGAGGAAGCTGAATGAAGAACTTGTAATCCAGATTCAAATCTGATGGAGAAGGGGCTCTGTGAGGAGGGATAACATATAGAAATGTCTGAACTTCAGGAACCACAGAAATCTTTTTCTGAAACAAAACATATTAGATGAAGAAGTTTGCAGTTTAAGAGAGCTTGTTCTCAAGCCCTTATCAAGAATATTTGCAAACTTTCAATGAGGTCTGGATAACTGGATCACTGAAACCTTTGTGATTCAATATTTGGGTTTCATGTTCCAAGTCATCAACGAGAGAATGGTTAGACTGGAATGCCAAATGGGAACTTGAGTAAGCATATCATGTAGTATGGGGAGACACCAAGGGTTTCCTATTGACATGGACCAGGCTATGATGGAACCATGCCCTTCTTGGCCAGAATAGATCTATTAGCAGTGTGTGGGTCTGTTCTTTCTTGATTTTATGGAGAAGCCTGGGAATCATGAATATAAAAGGAAACACACATACTACAGTGTATTTGCCATGTTATCACCATGACATTCAATGTCATTGCTTTTGGATGTCTTGTTTTAGAGTAACATTTTGAAGTTTTGGGAGGCCATTAGGTATCTCCAGAAATCTGTGATTTGGTTAAAAGATGTCCTTTATGTCCTATTCTATCTAGTCTATCTGCCGATATAATTTGCCTTCCCCTGTTGTTTACTCCTTGTATGCAAATCTATGATAGTGCTAGAATGTTTTCTTCTGCCTACAGTACGATTTTTGTTACTTATGCCTAGGTGGCTTTGCTCCTGGTACCTCCTTTATGGTTGATGTAAGCTACTGTTGTGGTGTTGTTCAATCTACATTCAAACTGGATATTCATTCAAGATGTTTGCTCAGTGTTCAGCAGGGCTTGTTTTCCTAAACAGCTGGCATCTGTTCTTACCACCTTCCAATACAAAACTGAAAAGGGAAGTCTGATGGTCAAAGGTGGGGTCATCAGCGCCCACTGGATTAATTGCTGTGTGACTTGAGACAAGATCACAAGATATTAGGATTCCTGTTCTTGTGTTGGAGCATATTCAGCTACAATGGTCTTAGATGAAACTGGGCAAAAGGAATCACCTTCATGGTGGAAACATCATCCCTGTCAAAGTCATATAACTTTTTCACAGAAGAGTAGGGAAAGGCCAGCATTTCATAGACTTTGGTTTGTAATGATATGTGTGATGGAATAAGTACTTTCTGAAGAGATGTCTCAAAGACCAGGCCCAGGAACTCCAATCATTGAGTGGGTAGTAAATGAGAATTGGGATACATTTATGATCCATCTGTGCTGCTGCATTTTAAGTGAAGATGATCTTGCAACAATTGAGAGGATAGAGCCTTGATCAATAGGTTGTCCAGATAAGTGGTTTATACCTAGGGATCAAAGAAAGGCTACCAGAGGTGCCTGGATTCTCATAAAGACTCTTGGAGCTATAGCTGGCTGAAAGGAAGAGCCACAAACAAAGTAACAATTCTGGAAGATAAATATCAGAAATTGAGTAGTAAACTGGTTAGGTAAGACATGAAAAATGGTGTCTCATTTCCAGAGATGCTAGAAATTCTTTTGGTTCCATGGTAGAAATGACAGATCTTAGTGACTATCTTGAATTTGGATATATGAAGGTACTTGTTCAAGTTCTTTTAGTCGAGGACTGGTCAAAACCCTCCATCTTTTGGTTACTATAAAACAGGTTAAGAGAAGATTTGAATCTGTATCCCTCATGAACGGAAACTCACTTCTGAGTGATGGTATCTCTCTTTGATAAAGGCGGTTGCAACTGAATCTTTTGGAACTTTGGACAGGAAAAAAGCTAGGACATGATCTTGTGAAAAACATTTGAAAACTTTGAATAATCACAATTATCCAGTCATCTAAGATGGGATTTCTCCATTGTGGCTAGAAATATTGGATATTTTCCCCTCAAAGGAGGAGTCAGGGGAAAAGCCATGTGTCCACATTCAGGCAGAATGGGGCTCAGAGGTCCCTCACTTGGTAGAAGTGCTTATACCTGCCAGAGTAACCAAAGGACGAGGAAGGAATATCGTCTGTTTTTAAGGGGTCCTTTATAATCTCTACAGACGTGGCTTATGTTGTTTCTCCTGGGGGAATTTGGATAGATTTGCTTGTATTGAGGAAGCAAGGTACTCTTCCAAACTTTAACCTGACTCAAAACTTTGTCCAGTTCAGGTCCAAAAAGGAATTTTACCTAAAAACAGAAAATAAATTCTTTACTTTCCTTCAGTAAAAAAATGCCGTGACCCATGAAGACACTCAGAAATGGACCTAGTTGTCTGTAGGGAGAGCTATATAGAGCAGAATGTGGGAGGTATTGCCTGGCATTTCGTGGTTGGACTGCTGTAATGGCAGGACCAATATGCTATGCTTTAGGATATTTCCTCTCTGTGAAAGGCACTAGTGGGCTAAGAGAGACTGCAGCCTGGGTAGGACACCATTCCTATAGAGCCTGCATATTTGTATGGCAGGTTAATTCCTAGTTGAGTGTCTCTGACTTAATATACAGAATGTGGGAGGAGTTTCATCACTGAGTATGCTTCCTCCAAACGAAATCTCAATAAACCACTGGTCCCTGCATCAACTGACGCTAGAGAATGAAACCATGATTAGACTTTCTTATTTGTAAAGAACACAAAATTTAATGAAATTTGCACATTTCATTACATTTGGATTTAAACAATAAATGAATGGCACGGGACATGCAATTTCAGGAACACGAAAGGCACATTCACTTCATTATTTCAAATGCATGTGTTCACTTATTCACTCATATGATTATGCCATTCACCCAAATAGTAGCAGGCAGGCACTTAACAACATGTGGCTTTACCTTTCGCATCTAGGAATTGATGTAAAGGAGCATGTTTCATAATGCAACCTTGCTCCATTGATCAAAAAAATCCTTATGCGGCCAAAGGGACACAGTCCACTTAAAGTCAGCTATGTCTCCCGTCCGTATCACTTTCTTGGCATGTCCAAATCTGGCTGTACAAAGTAACAGTAGATAAAAATTGGCACTTCTTCAGGGAATGAATGAATTCAGGGAATGATTTATTAATTCCCTGAAGATGTGTCAGAGGTGGTAGGCAATGCATAGGAGTTTGTAGTCCAGATACATCTATCTATTTTATCCAATGTTATACTGCACTGAGCAGAATTCTTGCTGATTTTTATCTACTACTACTTTGTACAGCCAGAGTTGGACACACCAAGAGAGTGATACGGACGGGAGGTACAGCTGACTTTAAGTGGACTGGTTCCCGTTGCCCGCATAAGGATTTTTCGAATCAACAAAGCAAGGTTGTATTTTAAAATAAGCTCCTTTACATTGATTCCTAGACGGGAAAGGTAGTGGTAAAGCCGCATGTTATTAAGTGC
This sequence comes from Rhinophrynus dorsalis, assembly GCA_037306005.1. Taxonomy (NCBI): domain Eukaryota; kingdom Metazoa; phylum Chordata; class Amphibia; order Anura; family Rhinophrynidae; genus Rhinophrynus; species Rhinophrynus dorsalis. The sequence continues at coordinate 235,116,095 of CM074721.1, read as the reverse complement.
CTGCCTGCTACTATTCGGGTGATCCAAAGAATTGATTTTATGGTTATATGCTGGCAAGCTAATCTCTTGTTACACTACTGACGGATTATTGCTGCTGCATTGTTTTACACAACATACTGCTCTAATTGGGAGTCATTTATTAGTGTGCTTTAGAACTTTTTAGAGTCCATCAGACTTTTGGAGTTCGTTATTTGCACATTTGAGTTTGGACGAATTTTACATCTATACTTGGACTTCCATTTCTAAGTGCGGTGTCTGGGACATTTCATATGCTAATGAAACATTTTCAGTGATGTGTCATATGCTAATTAAGGTTGTCAGTGACATTTCATATGCTAATGAAGCTCTGTGCTAAACTATACAGCCGGTGGACTTTTGGTTAGAATGACACACAAGCAGTTCTGAATAAAGTTTTCAAATATGTAATGATGGTCCACTCTAAGTTTATTTCTCATTTAATTTAATTTTTGCTTCCCTTTTATGCATAAAGGCCTTATGCATAAAGTAGAAAAGAAACCATTCTGGAGCAAACCAACTGCATCATAGGGGAAATATAAGAACTCCAACTGGTTTAAATGAGACTGTTAAATCCTTAAATACTATATGTCAGGTAAGCATTGCAAAGCAACGCAGTGGAGACATATCTTGCATTTAAGGGGAGAAAAGTCACATTTTCATCATTGAATCTTATGTATAAAGGTGAAGTGAGCAAATTCTGGGGCAAACCAAACGCAGCAAAGGGGAAAATAAACAATCCCATTGATTTAAATGACATTTATTTTTAGCCCTTGAATGCTAGAGGCCTTTCTAGCATACAAAGGCTTAAAAAACCCTTTTTAATCAAAAGGTGTTTGGGAAATTTGTATCTGTCCTTCATGGTGTAGTCAGTCTGACCCAGAATTGGTGCACAAAAAGAACACAAAATGGTTAGAGCATGAGCAGAGAATGTATTGATTTTTTTCTTTGTAAATCATTGCACTACATGCACACAGAACTGCCTGTGCCTTTAAGGCTACAGAGGAATACACTAAAATCAGCTGAATCCTATTTTTAGATATGTAGCGAGATAGGTTATGAAGCATTGAGAGGATAACATGCATTTCCCCTTGATGCTGGCGGCTGTAATCATATTATCCCCATGACCAGTTTTCTTGTGCATGGCCTGAGCTGCTTGTCACTCCATCTACAGTACAAGGTTTTTAAAACAATACATACCAAGATAACTGCAAAAGCCGCTGTCCAGTAACCGAAGTAATGTACTCAGTTGGACTAGCTGTATCTTCATTCCCTGCATCTGTTCCTCAAAATTTTGATGCTGGTAACAAAAATGAATTGTTAATGTAAAATATAAAACAGCACCTTAACTGATCAGACTTTAGTGATGAAAATTTCCACTGGTCTGTGACTAGTACAAATATCAAGCAGACTGGTAAGAAGTGATACTAGTCTATGTGTGTAAAACTGAGTATACTAGTACATTTCCACCTCCTGATTTGTGACTCTCTCTGATTGGAGAGTATCACTGATGTTTCTCCATCCCTAGGAATAGCAATTTGGCTTTAACCCTTTGAGTGCCAGAGGGTTACTGAACGCATTACTTTTGCAATGTGTTCCATACCCCTCTGGCACTCAAAGGGTTAACATTCTGGATGCTGTAGAGATCTCGGAGGAACTGAAACAATGTGATGCACATTTCTCTAGCAACCAAGGGGTTAATTCATAAAGTGTCCTCATTTGTAAGTGAAAAATGAACTATCTATACCTTTAAGGCGCTATTCTGGGGCAAATTAAATCTATAACAAAGGGAAATAATTAAATGTGCGACTTATTTAAATTGGGATTTTAAAGGGATAGTAATGTTTAACAAAAATAGCCTCTCGAATGAATCTTCATAGTATTTGAGCCATATAGAGTGTTATTTCAATACTGTCAGAGTTGTTATTCAAGAGTAATTGAATGATAAAGTATCCCCCTCCCTCCCCTTTTATCTAGTGTAAGCCACCTCCCCTCAGATGTGAAATCTGGTCTTTAGACCAGACAGTTCACAGCAAGGGACTCTCCATGGCCCAAATACTATGAAGATTAATTGGAGCTGCTTTTATAGTAAAACATTACTATCCCTTTAACCTTGTGAAAATAAGGTATTAATATCCCCCTTATAAATCAGAGGGAAGTTTTTTGTGTTCCCTATGGTTAGGTTGGTTTAGTTTGCCACTGGATTCCCTCACTTCTTCTTGGTACATCAGAATCCTTGCTTTTGGATAGTTCCCCTATCAAAGGTCTACAAATGGCCTGCCTGAGCCGGGGTTGTTGTGTAGCCTCACTCTGCAGCCAAATGGTTGTTTACAGGGTCATAATACTGACATCTATGGCTCACCCACCAGAGTAAGTGAAGGCCAAGACTATGGGCCCTATGCACAAAAATGAATGTAATTCTGGGGCAAATCGTTATTATGATTATCCTAAGTGTCACCATATTGCACAATATAGGGGAGAAATAAAAATCCCCAATGATAATATGTCTTTTAACCCATGGAATACCACAGAGGTCACCAACACAAAGCTACAATTCAATCAGTGTGAATGTTAGAATTGTTTTATTAGTATCTTGCTGCTGGGGTGGAAAACTCCAGGATCTCAGAAGTCAGGGCTCCTAACATTTCACCACTGGCTCCTACATTTCTGGAATATTTTATATACACCTGTGAACTTGCACCCCTTTAGGGGCTCTGGAAATGTGGAAATGCCCAGCTGGTTCCAAATACTGTCTGATTCCAAAGATCTTTATATTTGCGTCTACCCCCTTCCAGTAGTGCAGTTTGTTTGCCCCCAAAATTGTGTAACGTCTTTGTGCATATGGCCTTTGGCATTCTTACACAAGTTGGCCTTACCTGCTCCCATAGACAGTAATAGGCTGAATGGAATTCTAAGAATTACAATCAATTACTATCACTGCACAAAACAGGAAGAGATTTAACCTGTTTTATGTTAGAGAGGTCTCCAATATTCAAAGTGTTTAATTGCCATTGAAAACAATAGGGAATTAGGGAATTTCTATTTCTCCACTCTGGTGCTGGTGGTATGACCCAAAACTATTCCATTTTTCTTTTGTACCTATGGATTACTGACATCTTTGTAAATCAAACCAGATTAATCTAATATAATGCAATGCCTTGGAGAACTCTTTTACAGTCAAGTCTTATTTAAATCAATGTCCATTTCTTATTTGTTCTTTATGGTGTACTTGGTATGGCCCCATAACTGCTCCTGTTGGTCTTTTTACATATGACCCTATTCCCAGGTAGGAAACAGAACATAAATATCTTCTAAGTAAACTCCGTGTCACAGTCTTGGAATCTGACAAACAAAATATGTATGAGATATGGTCAAATACCTAAATAAAACATTCAGAAATGGACAGGATTTACTCCTGAGAAATCAGGATGTTTGAGCATGTCAGGGCTACAATAATATACACATCCATATTGGATAATAACTGTTACACTGTTTTGGTCAGCATTCTCGGGGCTCATGCTGTGAGAAAACCTGGGGCAATTCTAGAGCAAAC